>JAOVVB010000046.1:29468030-29482260 GCA_028570985.1 Heterobranchus longifilis
CTGACTCTTCCATGAAGGTCTTGTGGAACGGTGCACCACCACTCCTGAGTCTGCTAAATCTTCCTGCAGGTTTTTTGAAGTCAAATAGGGGTTTTGATTTGTCTTTCTGACCAGCATACGAGCAGTTCTCTCCGAGAGTTTCCTTGGTCTTCCAGATCTCATCTTGACCTCCACAGTTCCCCTGAACTGACATCTCTTAATTACATTTCTCACTGTGGAAACTGCTAGCTGACAACACTTTGCTATCTTTTCTTGTTGCCTTCTCCTGCATTGTGGGCATCAATAACTTTTATTTTCAGAGTCTTACACAGCTGCTTAGAGGAACCCATGGTTGTCGAGTGTCTGCAAGTGTGTGCACAAGGTTTGAAGAGTCAAAGTATTTGTAAAACTTTGAAATTGGCATTTACTAATGACAGCTGTTGCCATGCATCAGATCTAACGAGCTGATAAAAGGTCTGAAACCTTGTAAAAAGAATCTGAGACTCTGGAACTCTTAGGGTGCCCAAACTTTTGCACACCTCTTAGAGGAGAAAAAAATGCCAACCTTGAGATCAAATTTAATTACAGCGTAACAGTCAATCATTCAAAGTGAGCATTTTATATTTATGAGATTAAACTTGTCTCGGCTCAGTACAATTGATTGACAGTTTAAATGTAAAGGCAAAACAGTAACACTTTTTTTTTTCCCCAGTTAAATGAATCACTCTTGCTGCATAATATAATAATAATAAAATAGTATCCTCGCTCCGGAATTCACAGACCTTGTTATTTTGAATGGAAATTACTACAAAATTCTACAATCTATTTTATTCATTTTTATACTCAGCATAAAATGTCACTGTGATCTAAACTGCATGGGGTTCATCCCCTTACTAATTTAAAATGTCTCTTATAAAATCTACCCAAAATAACCAACTGTTTCAATAAAGTTGACATATTCAGTAAACATAAAGTTATTACTTAAAAAATCTTAAAGTAATATCATTGTATTTCTATTTTGAGCAAAGAATATAAAGAGGTATTATTATTTTATAATAATAATAATAATAATAATAATAATATTAAAACACCACTCAGCCATAACATTGATCTATCTTACTACAAATGCATCTGGGCTGACCCGTGTAGTCCGATCCAATAGAAGAGCTACTGTAGCTGAAATTGCTGAAAAACATAATGCTAGTTCCGATAGAAACTTGCAAACTGTTGCTTATGGGGCTGTTTAGCCACAGACCAGTCAGGCTGTCCATTCTGACCTGTGTCGACTGCCTACAATGGGCATGTGAGCAGCAGAACTGGATCATGAAGCAATGGAAAAAGGTGCCCTCGTCTGAGGTATCATGTTTTCTTTTACATCCTGTGGATGGCTGGATGCATGTACTTTGCTTACCTGGGAAAGAGATGACACCAGGATGCACTTCGGAAGAAGACGAGCCAGCAAAGGGAGTGTGATGGTCTGGGCAATTTCTGCTGGGAAGCCTCTTTTATCACCTACCATGTATCACCTACCTGAACATTGCTGCTGACCAAATACACCCCTTCATAGAGACAGTATTCCCTGATGGTAGTAGCCTTTTGGAGCAGGATAATACATCCTGGCACATTGCAAAAATGGTTCAAGAATGGTCTGAGGAGTATGACAAAGAGTTCAAGACCCTAAGATTACCAAGATCGCAGTGCTAGACAAACAAGTTTGATTCTTCACAAATTACAGAACTTAAGAGATCTGCTGTTTATATCATGGTTTTCCAGATACAAGCACACATCTTTAGACTTTCCAAAACTGCTGATCTGCTGGGATTTTCACACACAACTATCTCTAGTGTATACAGAGAATGGTTTGAAAAAGAGAAAATATGCAGTTAGAGGCAGTATTCAGGGGGAAAAAACCTTTTTGATGCCAGGGGTCAGAGGAGAATGACCAGACTGGTTTGAGCTGTTAGAAACTCAACAGTAGCTCAAATAAATTCTTGTTACAACTGAGTTTTAATGAAGAGCATCCCTGAACACACGCGATACATCGAATTTAGAAGCAGATGGGCTACTGAGGCTACAGTTTTGGACAATTGGACAATAAAGAATTGGAACAACTTTGCCTGATCTGATGAGTATCGATTTCCACTGTGACATTCAGATGTTAGGGCCAGAATTTGGTGTAAACTGCATGGATCCATCTTGCCTTGTATCAGCAACTTAGGCTGCTGGTGGGGTTATACTGTGGGGGAATTTTTTTTGGTACACTTTGGACCCCCTTAGCAGCAACTGAGTATTGTTCAAATGCCACAGCCTACTTAAGTGTTGCTGCTGGCCATGTCCATCACTTTATGAACACAGTGTCCAGTAGGATAATGTGCCATGTCACAAAGCTAGAATCATCTCAAACTGGTTTCTTGAACATGACAATGAGTTTACTGTACTGAAATGGTCTCCATAGTTACCAGGTCTTAATCTAATAGAGCACCTTTTGGATGTGGTGAAAAGGGAGATTTGCATTGGATGTGTTTATTAAGTTTGTTTGTACGCTTGCATTTGTATAGGCCAATATTATTCGATAGTTTATATTCTTATTCTTATTACATAATACCTAAAAATAACATTATTAGTGAATCCTGAAAGGGGAATATCTGGTGTGGTGAGGGGAACAAATCTGCACCTGTTTCACTTCCAGTCGACCAGGAACCAGTTGTTGTCTGACACATGCACTATGTAAAAATAAAAATTGTAAAATAGGTCCTCCTGGACTGTGTAAAAATAAAGATTTAGAATAGGTCCTCATAAGGTTAATAATAGGCTGCAGTTGGTAATGTATTTTTAGACTCTTGGACAGCCTCTTGGCATGAAACAGGGTCACGATTCCTTCCCTTGGGCAGGAATATCTTCTCTTGGCTGCAATGAGATTAAATTTCAAAGTAAGCACTGATTACCTTGCTCAATCTTTTTTTGGTCATTTTTTGTATAATTATATAAAAAGTTGCTGCACTGTTCAAGAAAACACTGAAGGCACAAAAGGTTAATAGCTATTTTCTGTTTTTTTTTTATTTTTTACCTCCAGCAAGAATCATGTTCCAGAACTGCTTTTTTTATGCTAATGAGCCACCGTTTAAAGTGGCATATTGAATCAATGCACCATCTCCTTATCGGCCTTCACCATGCCAATGGAATAATTATTTAATGATAAAAACGGGTTGTAGAAAAATGGGTTGTAGAATGTCAATGACTAAAGTCAGGGCAGTACATACCACCAATCTGGGGCACATATGGATGAAAACCAGCAAACCTCAAACACATCTTCTCATCCTGCAATATCCTGCAATCGAATATCCTAAGATGCCTGACAGCCATTGTTTAGAAACACAGCGTAAGCCTTGACTGGAAGCACCATCATTCCATTGACGATACATCAGACCTTGAAAGATACAAAAGATGATCAGTCAAGTGAAGTTCTGTGACAAGGGAAAAAAATGCAGAGTATCAGTAACTCGAAGACATTGCAAGCTCTGAAAATCAATGTTCAGGAAAGAGATGCAATCAATATTCTGCTGATAAAGCAAAAGGATGAAAAGGCAAGACATCACTTTGGCCCTTAATTGTCCACTGGGCATTCAGGCATGGAGGGGGTGCATGTGGGACTTCAAACTGCAGTGGAGAGCCCTCTAAAGGTTTAGTGGGGATTAATCAACCCGTCCTTAAATGTTTCATTGATTTAAGCCCAACTGACAACGCTCTGATTTAAGCTAACCTGGGAAAACCTTTTATCGTCTCGGAAAATATATGAGTAGTGGAACATCTGATCTTTGAAAATCAGTGGATAACTTGTCACCAACTTGCACAAGAGACGCATGTCTGTGGGAACTGTACACGCAATCATTCACAAATACCACTTGCACATTACTTGCGACTGGGAGTTTTTGTCACATGCCCAGTACAGACCTGATCTCGCTCCAAGCCATTTCATCATGTTTGAGACAAAGGAGTACCTGGGAGGCCAGCATTTCAGACATGAAGCAGGAAATCCGAACATTGCTCCGTAATTTTGCATTTTGCAAATATATATTTTTATTTTACAAATAAACTTTTTATAAAGCATGCAAATTAATTTATTATACGACTACATACTATATTAGAGTTCAGCTGTTAACAAACATTTGGCCATACAGTGTATGTCATACACAGTATATTATGTTGCTTGTGTACAGTACACACACTTTAAGAGCCACCCCCTACTTTCAGAGGTGGCTTCATTGGTTTTTTGATTCATCCATTCTTTGATTTTAATACCAATTAGAAGAAACAGTTAGAAAAAGCCATAATAAGTAGAACAACCTGAGACATTGTTCATTCATTCTGCATGACATTTAATTTATTGTAATATATCGGGCCCAAGAAAAAGTGAAAAGAGTGACAACATGTCCTGGTCTCTCTTGCTCGTCTTTAAATGTCAGAGTGTCACCTTACCAGATATAAATATAACTGAATACTTGTGCCACTGGCTTGGTACCCTCCCTGCCTGGCTCTTCTGGGTCTTTCTCACTTGCTATCTGTCTCTCTTTGGCTTAGCGTGGTCTGTTGTCTGCCCTTTGAGCCTCTTGGAGTTCTGTGGGGTGGAGCTTTCCCAGTTTTCTTTCCAATAGTCCAGTTAAACTGTTGTTGAAGGAGTGTGTCTCACCCTAGTGTGTCATCTAGGTTTTCTAAAGCAAATGAAACACTGCCTCACACTAACCTTGAGGCTAGCGGCAACATTTCTACCTGAGGACCCTTAATCCTGGTCTCTACTCTTCAAGGTAGGAGCTCAGACTCGGTAAAGGTACAGTAGGCATGGCAGAAAAACTGGGACTGGGGGCTGCTATAGATGAGCCCAATGCCTTGAATATTCTTACCCTACTGGAACGTGTGGCTGGGCTCATTGACAATGTACAGGCATGCCAGCAGCGCATGGAAGAGAGACAGCTGGAGTTGGAGAACACTGTAAAGACCATCCAGGAAGATGTAGTAAAGTTGACCAAGGAGCACACCAGTACCAGTGGTACGGTGGAAAAGCTATTGGAGAAAACCAGAAAAGTTAGCTGCCACATTAAGGATGTCCGGGTCCGGGTGGAAAAGCAAAATGTACGTGTCAAGAAAGTAGAGGAAACGCAGAGTGAGCTGCTCCAAAAAAACAAGTTTCGTGTGGTAATATACCAGGTAAGGAATGTGAAGTCTTACTAATGGCCATCTCTGAATTATTCAGTAGGGGTTCCTATTGTAAAAATAGCTTGTTGCAGCTGGAAAAGAACATTAAGTAGAGTAACATCATGGAAAATAAACACAAAAAAAAAAAGAAAATATGTTCCTGGCAGAACTTCTATCTTACCTGATATAAATTTCTATTGTCCTTACTAGTTTGTGATTATTCTCTTCCTTAAATTAATTTAATTCATTTAGTTGTTTACATTTAGTTGTTTAAATATTAAAATATTACCAAAAATGTAACTTATGTACTAATAATGATATTTTAAATATTTATTAAATAATTATACTTAATAAAATTTACTTAATAATAAGTACATATTTTCATTATACTTAATTACTGCTATTAATCATTATTAATAATATACTGATAGTATAATTAATATATCACCGATACTGGCAGGATTTAAGTAGCTGAAATATTTAACAGTAAGTTTTCCTCTTGAAATGAAGGACCTAATAGTCTGACGTCATTAATATTCTAGAAATATTCCATAAAATTAAAGGAATATATAATACATACATTTCTGAAGGTAACGTGAGATTCAGGATTATATTCCTCAAACTGGTAACTAAAACAGATTTACAATGTTAGTGTTATAAGATAGATTACTGTTTAAGTATTATTTAATTATTTAGCAGGATTTAATTCTTCCTGCCAAAATAAGCACACTAATTTTGATATTTCTAAATTCGGTTACACCATAGTCATACCACATGTCATATCACATAAATATTTTTTTCATAATAGTATTAATAATGAAAATATATTTTTTTCATAATAGTATAAATGATTATTGAGAATTATCTGAAAATTATTTTAATCCACGTAAATACAAAAATATGAAATTAGCTTTCGCTGTATAAAATACATGACTTATCTTAGGTTTACTATACGTATATTAGTAAGCAAGCAAAATTATATTTATTCATGCAATAATTAATAATAGTACCCATTATAAACAACGCTTACATTAGTAACACCTGCCAGTTTTATACATCTTCTTTTATTGTGCATATCTTAGGAAACGTTTAGCTGACATTTTCGCAAACCCCAGACAAAGATAAAATGAGTAATCGTTGTTTTGTAATTTTTAGCTTTTTTATATAATCTGTGGTCTTAGGCAGTACTACATGCAGGCAACAGCTGACATACTTGTACAGGGTTATTCTGAGAGGTTAGTCTGTGAAGACACATGTCCTAATATAGTGCTATCAGCTGTGAGTCATTCTAGGTTGCTGCACTGAACCCATCCGTAATTACTGATCAGCGCTGGGCTAGTCTAATATCAAGCATAATCTACAAGCTTTTTCAAATTTGAAACACTTTTGATTAATTGGAGAGGACAGATGTTTGAAAATGATGCAAGCCTAAAAAAATAAAATAAAAAAACTTAATGTATCGGACACACTCTATATTTTAATAAAGTGACAATTTAAGTTACACTAAAATAAATACGCTAACTTTCCCCAGGGTGATTCTGAGGTCCCAGCTGTAGCAGGCAAAAAGGAAACTCCAAAAGGAGCAGCAGGTGGTGGGGAATCTGTGGACCCAGCTGAACCCGAGATCGTATATCCTGACTCCGATGAGGAATACATGGTTGTTGAAGAAGCTGACTCCACAGCAGCCAAGTTGAAGAAGACTGGCCTGAAGCGCATCGAGAGTCTGAAGAATACCTTTTCCCGTGAGAACATGACCAAGACCAAGGAGAATCTGGGAACCAAGGTTAACAAGCTGGGCGAGCGCATCGTTCCAGCTGAGCGCCGTGAGAAGATTCGCCAGTCAGGTGAACGCCTGAAGGAAACCATAACCAAGAACGTCCCAGCAAAGTTGAACCTGAAAAAGGAGAGGACTGTGGCTGAGGGTCAGGAAGGGGCTGAGGGTACGACAGAGGTTGTGGCGCCCATTCCACCACCCAAGGGGCGCAAAGCCACTCCACATGTAGCTTACACAGAGCCCACACCAAAGAAGGAAGGTGCAGAAGCAGGCAAAGGAGCTGAGCCAGAAGTGCCAATGTATGACATGAAGGAGCTTTCATAAATGACAAGTCAGTGGAATCAGAGGAATATTTGGAGGTTTGAGTCATGTATAAGAAATTTACAGTTCCTGATCAGAAGGCTGTTGATGGACACAGGTCTAGCACCCGGCGGTCAAAACTCGGGCCAGTCACACAGATCTAGCAGGCCTCGCGCCAAAATATTATGGCTGGTTGGTAACCTTGAAGGAATGAATAAGGGAAGTCACTTGACATAAATATAGTTTTTAGCTATTTTTACACTCTCTCACTTGGATTAATAAAGGATGTTTAATGATTTAGAGGGAATAAAGTCAGAACAAATTAGAGTAGGATTATTCCTAACCCACTCTAGTGTTCAAATATTAGATTATAAAATGTTATTTAAGATTTTGCATGCAGCATTATGTATGTATTATTTATGTGTAATGTGCTACAGCATTGTACTGATCTTTTATTAACCTTGATAATCTCACCTAGCCATTTGAAATAAACAAAGTCAACTCAATCCAGTGGTTTCTAAGAACTCTTATAAAATAAATAAATAAACACAAATTAATACAGATGTAGAGTGAGGTGTAATATTTTATTTTTGTTGCGTTATGCCAAGGATGAATTTTAAACTAAATATATTTAAACAAACAAACAAACAAAAGTGCCAACAAGTTGATTAAAATAGACTTAAATGTAAAAGTTGATTAAAAGAAATTGATCAATAGCAAATAGTAACACAAAACAACCTACATTTCAAGTGGAAACACATATATAGCACATTATGCTACAAAACAGTATAGTATTGGATTTTACACGTTATGTATGTTAAAGCTTAGAAAAGCTTTAACATACATAACGTGTAAAATCCATCTGTATTTTAATAGTAGAAATCTTTTTTAGTAATTTTTTTTTTTGGAAGAAACCAAAAAAAAAATTACTAAAAAAGTTTTCTACTATTAAAATGATAAAAACAAGTACTTTGCAGAAAACATTCAAGTGTTTCTGCCCAAAAGTGAAAAAAGGAAGAAAAAGATTCAAAGATTAACAAATTATTTGCAATCACAAAGTAAGGCCACACCCCTTAGTGTCCAGTGGTCTGGGTTCTGAATACTTTGGAGAAACACATTGAATATGAAGTTGAGGTCAGTGCGCTTGGGCTTCCTATATACTGGACAGGTGTACAAGCTGGTGCCCTGAGGTCGCTTGATTTCCGCCATATTGACATTGCTGACAGCGTAGACATGCACCACTGGCATAGGGGTAAAGAGAACCTGCCACCCAATGGAAAAATAGAAAGTCTCATACAGGAAATTCAATTCTTTTACAAATACAGAAAACGATCACTATTTAACACATCCCAACTGGAATAATGTGATTCCATTTCAGCAGAGGTTAGATAGCTCCATACATAAATAAATTTGGTTAATCACTTTTATGTGCTGCTGTGTTCGCACCAGAGATTTTGAAAGCATACCTTAGGAGATGATTCTGCCAGCCTGCTGTTCCGTTTGTCCCACCCTGCACCATCCAGAAAAAGTCCATATATATAGACCCCTCCTGTATCTCCTGGAGGTGGTCCCGTCACATCCTCCCTCATCAGTCTTGTTACGTTATTGAGCAGCACAACAGTGTCCAGGGCCCAGCCTTTAGACAGGTTTGCACGGGTCGTCTCTTGCCGCATAGCTGTTAAGAAGCCCTTATATGAAATAAAGGATCTGAATCACTCAGTTGTACAATAAATTGAAACGATACACGCAATATGAAATGTACTTTATTTTACTCTAAGGAAAAGCTTACCCTGTTGTTTGTGAGTAATCGTTACTAGAAGTATTTACTAAATTCAGTTTTTAGTATTTAGTTATCATGATCGGTAATTTTAATAAGGTTCAATTAAAGCTATCCATTATAGCAAAGCTGTAGCTACAGTATACAGTATATGTCCTCACCCAATGGAAGATAGAAAAATTATTCATTAACCCATACCTGGGGATTGAAAAATCCTGTCAGCCAAAACTGATGGGGACGGCTTCCAAATGTCCAGCTATGAAATTGCTGGTTTCGTTCAAGAAGCTCAGTATACCAGAAACCAAGTGTGGCTGATTCCCATGAAATTCTCTGCCACAGCTTTGGAACACGAGCGTCATACATGCTGTCTAGAGCATCTTGAAGATCTTCAGACATGACTATTGTGCCTTTTATTCACAGAAAGCAAATAACCGCTCAAAACATAAGTATAAAGCCATATTGAATTTAGATGTTATTTATAAATGTAAAATGTTATTTAAACTCACCATCAATAGCATATTTAAGGTCGGTGAGAGTGCTACGCACACAGCCTATGATGTGCTGCATTCTGTCAATCTCCTGACGCAAAAATATGGTCATCGGTTGGAACAGTCCCATTTTCTGCAAATGTCTCCTCACCTGCATGTGAAAATATAAAATCAGCTATGGGTCCTTTACTTCATGAAAACTAATCCTTGGACTTTTGCACGTTGGTGTTCAGGGTGGGTTTGGATTAGGTTTAGGCATAGCATTATTAATGTAAAAATATACATGTACATTCATGATGTAGATAATTCAGTCATAACTAACTATACCTAACTGTGTGTGTGTGTGTGTGTGTGTGTGTGTGTGTGTGTGTGTGAGAGAGTGTGTGTGCTTGTGTGTACAGAATTAATCAAATCTAGTTTGATGCTGATGCTGTAATCTGTTTTAAATAACCAGTGAGGCATACTGCTAAAATGATCAAAAAGACAAATAAAGACAAACAGACACACAGTAACATTATTACTTACAGCATATTTTTTCATTGAATGTAACATGGACATCAAGTAAAGCATGAGTGTAAAATAAATACATTCATAAATGAATAAATTAATAATAAAATACTTTAAAAAATAAAAATATGTATTATTTTATGTACATTTTATGTAATGGTTTTTCAGTCTGCAAGTTTACACAACCGAAAGTCAAAGTGTGTCCTGACACAGTGAGGACAATTATCTTTTAAATATGTCATATGATGGTTTCATTAGTGATGTCAGCACTGTAATTTGCATCGCTCTTAACTAAAATGAGACAACTTGTATCACTTTTGTGCATAACATAACATACATACAGTAGACACACCTAATGCAATGTTATTGTGTTGGATTAGGGGGACTTTTACTTTTATACTTTAAATAGTTTTACAGGGAAGTACATTTACTTAAGTAAATAGGTAAGTGAGGTACTTTAAATTACTAAAGAACATTTTTGTCTGTTATTTAAATTACCTAAGTAAATTATTTGAATACTTCTTCCACCACCAGTATATAGGCATCGCTTCTTCCACACACACCACCGGTATATGGCCACGGTATTTCTGCCTATATTCATTAGACTCTAATATGTTAATGCCAATATGGCATGTAAGAGTAGTCAAACACTTTTTAATGCATGGCAACATCTGCATAAAGAATCACAAACATGTATCTTGATGGAATTTAAATGTTTGCACCAAATCTAAGAACAATGAAAAACGATAAGCAATTAGGGCAGTACTTTTCTCATAAAATGACAGGGGGAAAATGCTGACATGCCCAATCCAATTGTAAATCGCTCACAAATCAGCAAATGTAAAAAAGGAGACCCTGTGTACATTTTATTTCATCTGAATAGAGCTATCTCCTCCATTTGCTATGGCATGGGGTCTATTCCATCCTTTATGCAGGAACTGTGGACAAGCAAGATACATTCAATGAATAGCTTTTTAAAAATTATTATTATTTTTTACTTGTAATGAAGGTTTCTTTTCACTAGATGGTGATAGAATACATCAAATTATTTAGCTTTTTATTGATTCAGGTGGGAAGTCCACATGCATAAATGTCCTCTCAAACGAGTGTAAAGTGTCCTGCAGGGAGGACTGGATCATATCACCAGCTACAAATCTCCCCTACATTAGTAAGACATTACAGGGAGAGACACTCTAAGGGCAAACCGTATTTGTGTGAATAATTTTTAAACCCACTGTTTGTATGAACACCGTTATAAATCACCTTTTATGTTTGGAAAACAAACATTTAAATAAAAACATATTCAACTGAAAAAAAAAATCACCCAGGTATTGCACCTTTATTATTCTTTTTATACACTGCACACAGACCCCCACCCAAAAAAAAAAGGATTTGGATTTAAGTAAGAAAATACTTAAGAGATTTTGATTGAATAATTACTGCAGTGATGTGCTTCAGCAGTCAACAAATCTTTTAACTCTAACTGATACAGAGAGTAGCTTCTCATCTCGTAAGCAACTATGTGGGTAGAAATATCCCACAGTCATGGAAAATATGTTAGTGTGTCTCACGGGGTCAAATTATAGGCAGCGAAAGGTGGTTTTACAAAGTATTGACTCAGGGGGGCTGAATACAAATGCATGCCACACTTTTCAGATAATTATTTAAAAAAAAAAAAAAAAAAAAAAAAAGAAAAACATTTCTTCCACGATATTCAATTTTTTGTGATGCACTGCCATCAGCCCAGCCTTCTGCCTAGGGCTTACACTGTAAGTATAAGAGAAAAACCATGGGGCTTCTGTCCAGGCATGATGGGTCAGGTTAAATAAATAAATAAATTTATTAAAATACTGTATCAGTCCCAAAGTGCGTCGGCCCACCAGGAAAATGCCCAATATGCCAGATTACCAATCCAGCCCTTGCAATACATGTTATTTTCTGCTGCTTTTTATAAATGGCTGCAATAAATATGGTATACATGGTGGCATACAGTATATAGATACTTAACAATGAGCCATAAGCAGTACATATGTACAGTGCGAGACACACCTCATAAGGAACATAGTCAGCAGGAAGCTTCTCTAGCATTTCACTAGCGAGTCGCAGAACTGTGCTCTCCCGTGTCTCATCTCCCCCACCACTGCTGTCTTTAGGCTGAATGCTGATAATGGTGTTGAGAATTTCAGTGGCCATGTTTGTCTGGCAGGTGATTTCAGCATTTGAATGGAGGCCGAAAACCTAATAAATACAAAAAAACCCAAAAGATTTAGCTTTCGCTAGGTTTGCCGTGTGTCATTGGTTACTAAATACTCTGCAGATATGAAGAAACTTTTACCTTTAATCTTTATTAACACACATTCTAAACATTTCAAATTGTTGACAAAATTTTAAATATGACTGTTTCCTACCTCCGGTGTGTCGACCAGGGGCAGAGTATCAATATGGGCATGGCATTCCTGCAGCATCTTAACCTTTGGTATAGTATAGCCTTTATAGAAACAAAACTTGTCCTCGAAGGTGCTCTCACTGAACCAAATACGCGTAAAAGTGTTAAGAAGTCGTTTGTCCATATCATCAGTGACCCGTCCTCCATACTGAACCTAAAGAAGTTAAAAGATTAATGAAATAAACATTTTTCATCTAACATGGCTACATAGAATTAGTTTTAAAAGCTTTCTGCAGTTTCCCTTTTGAATATCTTTGTGAATATTTCTTTATGTTTCAGGATCCTTTTCTTTCCTTGGTTCTTTTTTCCCTTCCTTCCCTTCTTCCTTCCATCATTCATTCCTTACGTCTTTCCTTCCTTCAGTCTTTCATTCAATTCTTCCTTCTTTCTTTCCTTCCTTGTTACAAAGATGCCTTGCCGTGCTTTTGCTATCTATTTGGGGGTGTTGCTTTACTGATATTTCAGACTAATCATGGCTTGTTTCACTGTTTAAATTTCCTATTCAGGAAAACAACACGTTCCAAATTGAAATGGGAAAATGTCTGCACTATTTAATATTAACTCATATACTTGTACTTTGGTAGGCAGCTACAATAAAAACCTTAGATAGTCCAAATGTTTATACACTATATACAGTATATACATGTATGCATGAATAAAAACAAAACATACTACATACCTCTCCAAGCATGTAGCGCAGACAGTTCCAGTTCACACCAAGCTTTGCATCCACCACATCCAAGTGGTTTTGCACAAACTGCACACTGGATGTGAAATCTGCCTGGTTGAACTCATAGGGGATATTCCAGCCAAGTGGACCAAACTTACGCCTCTCCTTTTAGGCATAAATAAAAATTTATACAGAAATTAAACAAAATCAGAAATTTTTTTTACAACATAATTACTAGGATTCCGTCTTTCTGTCTATTCACTATTTTCAAATGCAATGTATGCAATCTATTACTAATAAAGTGGACGCTGAGTGTAGTTACCAAACTTGAACTGATGCTGTAGGAGTTTGGTAACTGACATTTTGAAATGACGAGTTATACAAAGAGTCTGACCTGTACAGTGGTGTGCAGAAAGGCTACAGCATAAAGTAAAGGTTTCCACTGTGGCATGTTGGTTATCTCTAGCTGTTCCTGAGTAATGCTGCTATAGGTCCTCCTTAAACCAGCTTTTACGCCTTCATGACAAAAGAATTAAAGACAGGTACAACCTTAAACACAATGCAAATTTTAGAAAATGGTATATTGTTTCTAACAAAGTAAGGATGTATGCATGTACAGATGGAGCCATTGTAAATGTTTGGCTGGTCAGTTACAGAAACTACCCTGATCTCGGTGACTGGTCCCATCTCAGAACCCTGCTTTAAACACAATACCCATTACAATGCAGTGCACATTAAAATATCACCAGATTTTGCACTGGTCATGGTTTGATAGAACCTGAACCAAAAATAAGAAATTCGACTTTATATAATGTGAATACATATGGAGCATTATGGACCAGAAATTAATGCCAATCCTTATTTAACTGGTGCATTTAATACACCCAGAGGTGTGAAACAATTGTAGCACTTTATATAATCACAATTAATCCTCTTTTACACAAGTTAAAAAATGCCCCATGAATTCAAAGCATCACCACATATGTAGATGATACGTAGATGTACACTACCGTTCAAAAGTTTCACTTGCAAATTTCTTTGTTTTTGTTTAGTGATTTATTTTCTACATTCTTCAACAATACTGGGGATTTCAAAACTA
>JAOVVB010000046.1:29501671-29512266 GCA_028570985.1 Heterobranchus longifilis
TCCTTAGGACAGTAAAAGAGGGGTGGACTGACAGAGTCTCACAGCGGGTGTGACTTTAAAGCTCAGTGGCTGATCAGCTGTTCCAGTTCATTTCAGGGACGCTTTTTATAGCAGTAGCCACATGATACATATAGGGAACATTTTAGACTCTGATCGTTTATAAATGATTAGATTAAATGTTTTACTCTACATTTTTTAAAATAAATTTGCTGTGTCCCCACCAACATGAAACATTCTAGAATGTTAGTCTAGCTCTTTGTCTTCTTAACCATTTTGACAATTTGGCAATTTGTTTTTGATTCAAATAGAATACATGAAAATGTAAACTACTCTGCTTGACTCCAGTCAAGTCAAACCCACTAATATTTCATTAAACTGCCTTTAGATTTGATTGCAGTGTGTATTCGCCATGGTATGGTTTCACCAACCTTATGCAAAGTTCCAACATTTGGTTCTGTCCAGAGTTGCATATACACAGTGGGTGAAAGGTAACAAGGCATTAAAAATTGGTAATAAAGTCCATATTTCTAATACAGTACAAATTTATTGAATCTACTTTCAACCAGTTTCCTCAATCGGCTGGGGATGGAATGCATGGTCTTCTGAAGGAAGTCGTCTGGGATATTGCTGAGAATCTCCTGAATCCATGCCCCCAAGTCTTCTAGTGTGCATATACCCTTTGCGTATCCCCACAGGAAATAAATCACATAGTGTGAGACCTGGGTTGGTGGACGCCATTTATGAGCTCTGCGTCGTCCTAGCCAACGCACAGTAAGAGCAAAATAGTGTGGTGCACCATGAGGTGGTGCTTCAGTGATACTACAAGTTCTATAGCCATTAAATATTGTCTAGTTTATTTTCTAGTATTTTTGGCCGAGATCCCATTCTGATCAAACCATTACAGACCTTAAAAATCTGCAGGTTTTTAATCGGGTTAGGGTCAGGACTCTATGGAAAGCAATTCAGGAGTGTGAAAAGTGAAGTGTGATAACATGATCATTCTGTTCGTTCAGGTCTTCAGCTGACATTTTATTCATCTGACCAACTGAAGCAACCCCAGATTACAACACTGCCTCCAGAGGCTTGTACAGTGGCCACTATGTATGATGGATGCTTCACTTCATGTGCTTCCATTCAAATGAGACAACACAATTGCTTTGAAAAAGTAAAATAATCTGGAATAATTATAGACCACATAATGTGATCTATAATGTAAGACCACACGCTAATAGATTTTTTTGGTCTTTAGAAACAACCATATGAATTCTTTTCACACTGTGAAACTAAAAATGGCTACTTTCACTATTAAACACAGCAGGATGTGGTTAATGATCACAGTCATTCATTATTATTTTCTTTCTCATCAACAGTTTTTCCATGAAGCTGACAATTCACCTCTATCCTTGCACTTTTTAATTATGTGTTGGACAGTTCTTAAACAAATTCCAGTCATTTCAGCAATCTCTGACTTGCTAATTAGTTTCTTTGCTTGATGCAGGCCAATAAATTCCAACATGGCTTATTTAAGAAATGAGAAGCTACTCAGTGCATCACATTAGAATGAAAAAACATTTATAAGAGAAACAATGAAACATATCAATCAACCATATCAATAACCATATTAATTATTTAAATAAATAAATCCAAATATTTATGGGCAATGTGAAGGAAAACATTTTTTATGTTACCTGTGCAATAGTGCGGTCAGGGCACCAACTTCTGATCAGCAATAGCTTGTGAAAGGCATCCAGACTGTCGTATCCATCAGGCAGTGCTGCATCCTCTGGAGCGGCTTCCTCAAACCAGGATTTCCAGACCCTGTCATTGCATGCCACCTGATGTAGAAGTTTACTAAAGGGATGCAGACTAGATAGCTGTACCAGGTTTAGCCACGTCATATCCAGGATCCATCGCTTTGGCTTGGGCTCAACGGAGTTCAAGTCAAGAGATGCTCCACCTAGAAGAAAAGGTATGCAATTTTCCACGTTATTTTATTACAGATACTTGGATTCATTGTTAATATTAATGAATCGGGAAATTATTTATATAATTATATTTGTATAGAATTCTTAACAGTGGCTATTTTTGTGAAGGAGCTTTAGAGAAAAAAAGAAACTGGATTTTTTCTTTTTAATGTAAACAAAAATATATACAAGGGGATACAGTGGCCAATTATATCTCAGTAGCTAATGTTCATTGGCGGTGATTAGGAAATGAGAAAAATTAGTTTCAATCCCTGATTTTGCACTTAAACTACAATGTTTTACCAATGTGCTTAATCTGTATCCTGTATCAGGTATGAAATGTACAGTAATCTAGCAAATTATAATTCAGCATTAGCTGCAAGCAAAGCTAATTAAGGCTGCGCCTTTTAAAAAGGTAGGTCAGGGTTCAGAATGATCACGCTCACTGCCATGCCTGCTTGTCAGTCATAACTCAGTGTGTGTTGTGTGTCAGGGAGGAGCAAAGAACATCAGCTGGTTTAGAATGTGAGCATTATGTGAGTTGTAATAAGTCTTATTATGAGCTGATATTTAATGTTACATATTTACATGTTGCTCCTCCTTGATGTTCAAATACTCAGTTATGTTTGTGTGCATTGTGTTCTTTGTTCTTTTTTTTAATTTAAGGATTAAGAACTTTTATTCAGCATGATTTGCCTGAAAAAAAGTTCTGCATATATATTCATGCAATGAAAATGTGTTTAACCTTACAGTACAATAGCATTTTTATTCCTAGTACAAACATCATGTGTGGCCTCTATTAGACAGGATTTATGATACTATCATCAGTACTAACAATCACACAGTACACTTTTAGTTCGACATTACATATATCTAGAAATTACTGCACAGACAGTATAAGACAATGCCTGCTGGGTATCTGTATGGTGTAGCTGTCATACTAAACTTATGAACGTACCTTTAATAAATGCATGAAACTCGCTGTGAGAAATATTTTGGGCTTGAAGGTCTATCTTCAGTGCCAAAAGAAGGGTGAATAGGAATTTGTGATCTTCATACAAGCCTCGAACTGTATAACGGAAAACCTCATAGGTCAAGAAATCCATTATGTAATCGAGTCTTTTCTGGGTAATTTGAGACTTTGGTGACTTTTCCAAGGAATTGTCAAAAATATCAAGGAATTGTCTCAGTGATGTCTGGTACATGACATTGACCAGGCTCATTTCGACAATGAGAAAATAGAGGATGCTGCCTCTTGTAGCTATTGGACGATACTCCTCACGAGCATGATTGATCTTTATTTCAGTTTCTGCTGCCACTGATAACTTCTCCCTTACCTTGGAAAAAGTTAAAAATAAAAAATTTATACACAAGGCAATATAATGTACTACAGTAGTATTGGATTACTAGTAACAAATAATACTGTACTAACAGAATTGTACTAATAGTATCATTAAAATTCTACTACACAAACCACATGAAGAATGTATATCCATATATTTTATTGTAAATTTGAGTGTTTATTTAAATTTGTTTTTATAAATACAGGGGTGAGTCCTTTTATATAAAAACTTCTGTTGGCCGTACTGTCTTATCAGCACTTTCCATTCAAGGCTACTGTCTCCCCAGGCACTGCTGTGTAGGTGTGAACATGTTACATCAGTTCATTTCTAACTGCAATGAACGCAAAAATTGATGCCCCACTTGTGATTTGCACGAAAGAAGAGCAGCGTGCAGTGATTAGTTTTTGTGGTCTGAGGGTATAACCAATGCTGAAGCAACTAATGGAAGGGCATAAACAGAAGCGTTTGGATATCTGCACATAAAATTTTGACAGAATATTCTAAGGAAGATGAAGGTTTCAATCATTAAAATCTATAAAGATATATAAAGTTTCAGGATCCAATGGTTTTCCTTTTTTAAAATTGTTTTCAACAGTGTATATTAATACAGAATACATTGGAATTATGACAGAACAAATATGGAGTAATGTAGCCAACAAAAATTTGTTAAATAATCCAGAATATGTTTTATATGTTTGATCCTTCAAAGTAGCCACCTTTTGCTTTAATGACAACTTTGCACACTCTTGCCATTCTCTCAGTCAGTCTCATGAGGTAGTCACCTGGAAGTGACTAAGAGGTGTTAAGTACTCACTGGCTGCTTTTTCTGCACTCTCTGGTCCAACTCATTCCTTCATCCCTAACCCTCTCAATTGGATTTAGAATGGATGATTGTGGAGGCCAGGTCATCTGATGTAGCACTCCTTCACTCTCATTCTTGGGCAAATAGGTCTTACATAACCTATTCAGTAGGTATGTTTGGGTCATTGTCCTGTTGGAAAACAAATGATGGTCCCACGCAATGCAAACCAGATGGGATGGCATGTTGCTGCAAAATGCTGTGATAGCCAGGCTGGTTAAGTATGTTCTTAATTTTGATTGTCACCAACAGTGTCACAAGGAGAAAAGCAAAATCACACCTCCACACAATCACAATCCATGCTTCACAGTGGGAACCACACATTCAGGAACCATCTTTACACCCTCTCTACATCTAACAAAGATGTGGTGGTTAAAACCAAAACTCTCAAATTTAGACTCATCAGACCAAAGGACAGTATTCCACTGATTTAATGTCTATTCCATGTGCAAGTCTCCTCTTAAGTAATGGTTTCTTTGCCACAATTCAATCATGAAGACCTGACTCACGCAGTCTCCTCTGAACAGTGGCTATTGAACTCCGAGAAGCATTTACTGTATGTGGGCTCTAATTTAAGGTACTGTGAATCAGGGGTTTCTGAGACTGGTCATTCTAATAAATGTATCCTTTGCAACAGAGGAAGTTCTTGGTCTTTCTTTCCTGGGACAACCCTCATGAGAGCCAGTTTCATCAAAGGGTTTGATGGTTTGGACAAATGCAGTTGGGGGTGCATTAAAAGTTTGTGAGATTTTTTGGACTAACATTCCTTAAAGTAACAATTTGTCTTTTCTCTTTACATACATTAACAAAGTACATAAAGTGTTTCTTGCCATAAAATAGACTTGTACAGTAGTTTTACAGTAGTAGCACTTATAGGGTTGTTGGCTCTGTACCCATCCTTCCTTTGCACAAGACAATTGATGGTCTAAAGCACATTTAAAAGGTAAGAATTGTCATAAAATGGGGCTTTACAACACCCACCTGTGATTTGAAAACCATTCCAGGTATCTACCTTGTGAATCTGATGAGAGAATTGCATGAATGTGCCAAGCTGTCATCAAAGCTAAATGTAGCTACTTTTAACAATCTAAAATATAAAAATATTCTGGGTTGTTTAACTTTTTTTTGTTTACTACATAATTACACACACTTTATTTAATAGTTTGGATGATTTCTGTATTAATGTACACTGTTAAAAATAAAGAAAAATATGGTTAGAAAGTAATGATGATCATATGTTTTGAGCATGTTAAGACCTCCAAAAAGCCTCAGATCCTGGAAAAAACCTTCACAATATGATGTCACTCAATGTGATTTCACTCAATATGATGTCATTCAGGAAGTTAGTAGCCACTTTTCGGCATAAGTTTAGGGAATTGCCACAGCTGAACCATTTGAGATATCAAACATCCCTTTGCAATTTTGCATCCTGAATGTCTTAAGATCATATTGGCCCAGTTTGGTGTTGATCGTATAAATCCCCTATGAGGTGTATATCAAATTCTATTGGATGCGTTTTGCAAACATGCCAAAATAACGGACTTCCTGTTGAGTAGAGCCCATGACCGGATTTCACAGTGCCTGGGCCATAAAAACACTGAAGAAGAAGCATCCAAACTTTTGACTAGTAGTATATACAGTACTGTATATATGTGTGTGTGTGTGTGTGTGTGTGTGTGTGTGTGTGTGCGTGCACGTGTGTGTGTGTGTGTGTGTGCGTGTGCGTGTGTGTATACCTACAGTACCTGTACATGTATACAATCTTAACCACTGTCACTAATAAAAAAAAAAACTTAATAAAATAAATAAAATTAAAGCTATACTAAACATTTTTTTATGTCTTTTGACCTACATACCTCCTCGGCCGTACTTTTCGTAACTCTGAGTACATCTACCAGAGACTTATCCTCCACAAGCGAACCTTGTGTGCTGGTCAGTTTATACAGCAGATTATCCTCCAGCTCCTGCATCTTTCGCTTGTTGGATGTGACCTCTACCACCAGTTTTACTCGTTCTGATTCCATTTCCTTAATAGAATGGAAAATGGTTTCTTGAATGAATGAATTTGGCTTTCTAGTTATTCATTAGTTTCAAAATCTTTTATCTTTGCATATATATTCATATACCACTTGAACATTTCCACATTAGTTATGTTATGTTTCCTTAAACAGAAATAATGTAAAAAATATGTCATGCATTTAGACAAAAGAGCCTGCTCTATTATGTTAGTCATGTTTAAAACACAGTTTGCACAATTATTTGTTTGTAAAAAAGGAGAGGTTCAGCCAGTGCACATAAAATTGACACACAATAATAGATTTACTGTACATAAGATTTACTGTACAGGACAATCTGCTAAAGTTCCAAAAGAGCTTCACAATGGGCAAAAAAAGTGATTCAAATGACTTTGGCATGGCATGGTTATTGGTGCTAGTATTTCTGAAGGTGCTGATCTACTGGTACTTTCACACACACAACCATCTCTAGGAATTACAGACAATGGTCTGACCAAAAAAAAGTGAGTAACAGGTCTCTGAGCAAAAATGCCTTGTTGATGCTAGAGGTCAAAGGAGAATGGCCAGACTGGTTTGAGCTGATAAAAAGGCAAAAATAACTCAAATAACTTCTAATTACAACCAAGGTATTCCAAAGAACATCTTTGAACACACAACATATTGAACCTTGAAGCGGATGGGCTACAGCAGCAGGAGACCACACTGGTTGCCACTCCTGTCAGCTAAGAACAGGAAACGGTTTGCATTGTCTCATCAAAATTGGACAATAGAACACTGTAAAACATTGCCTGGTCTCAAATTCTGTTGTGACATTCAGATGGTAGGGTCAGAATTTTGCATTAACAACATGAAAGTATATCAATAGTATCAACCATGCTGCTGCTGGTGTTGTAATGGTGTGAAGGATATTTTTTGACACACTTTGAACCTGAACCATACTTTTTGTACTTCAGTAAATGGTAGTGGTGGATATGTGCAAACACACCTAAAGAAATATGAGTGTGGTGCTCGATAAGGTTAAGTGACCAGATAGAGGCAAAAGCACACTGGAAAATTCCCCTTTGCAACTGGGTAACATGTGCTCTCTTGAATGGTGATAAGTGGGTTCTAATGAGAACGGGGATAATTTGGCCATCGACTGTTAGACTTATTTCGGGTACTGACTCCTTCTTCTTGGGCCACGGGAGCTGCATCTTCCAGTGGCATCAGGAAATTGAGGTAGTAAAGTGCACCAAGTCTACACCTTCAATTGACTTCAAATTTGACTCCTCTGTCTCGCAATGTGACTTACTGTAAAGAATCCCTGCCACTTTTCAAGTAATTTGGAGCAGGCTGTGAGTTGTAATGCGAGAACCTTATCTCTGGTAATTGCCTTAGCTGAGATCAAGTTTCTTTAAGTTCTTGATAGTTCTGGGCCTGACACAAATTCTCTACAGGTTAGATATATTCTGCAGATTCAGTCCAAGTTTAGTGGCACTTTATAGGAATTAAATGACAAATGTTTATCAGGATGTACATAAATTTTAGCTATTTAAAGTTTAGCATGCATTATGATTTGACCCATAGTCTTACTTGTTTCTCTTTGAGGATGACCCGTCCCAGCAGCTGGTCCTCTAGACCCCTCATTGTGACAGTAAAGTCCACAACTGCAGTTTTTGCGCTGATTTCAGGACTATAGGTTGGGTTGGCCAATTTTGTGGTAATATAGAGTGTAAATCCTTTCATTACATCTACTTCCTTATCTCCTATTTTAACCTGTGTGAGGAATGGAAGTAGACAATATATGAAAACAGATATGTTAAAAAAAGAATGCAATTTATGGGATGAAATCATTCGTAATGACAATTAATAACTTTTATGTAAATTGCATCTTAACGGCAGTGTATGTAACGCAAAAAAAAAAAAAATGACTAAAGTGATCTTTTATACCCTATATGTTGAGCCAGATTTTGTGAAGTTCTTCTCTAAAACATTGTCCAGAACAGGATCCAGTTCTTCCCCAACATCTTCAATGAGTAGGGGTTTGCCAAGAGACAAAGTATGTTCAAGGTGAGTTCGGAAATATTTGTGGTCTAAAGAAGTGACCTAATGACCAGAAAGTCAAACAACAATAATAATGTTAATAAATACAGTAATAGAAAAAAATGTGTTTACAGCAATACTTTCTATGACACAATTATATCATTAAATAATTGTATTGTATTTTTGTATTTTGTTCTCAATACCTGTAACTCATTATTACTTTCACGGTTCTTGATCCAGGTCTTTCCCTGGCCTTGAGGGTCAATGAGAAGTGGATATCGGGAGGCACCAGTAACAATGATACCATTCTGAACTGACAGTTCATCATTGGGCAGGGCCTGAAGGTTCCATTCACCTATAGTGACATTGTCTACCAGCATGCTGCTAACATTTAGGCTCTAAACAAAGAAAATGTGGAAAGTTGTGTATTTTGTAAATCTATACTCAAATATTGATCATTATCCCATGCTCCCTTCATCTTTCAACTCCTCCAAAAATGACAAAAAAAGCCTCTCAAAATGTACTTGATTTGCATACCTGACTATATGGAATAGAGTTGATATTCATTTCTTTCTTCCACTGCTCTAGAAGATGATTGCGGTACTCTTGGTTGAAAGGACCAGCATAGGACAGGAACCCAGTAGCTAGTAGTACGTCTCCCATTAGATGCTTTATTTGTCGCTGGAATTCAGAACTGCTCTCTGTCCAGCGTATCTAACAAAGATATACCGTTCCACAGATGCATAAAAATAGTAACTTAAAAAATCATCAAACTATGAGAGAAATCTCACATCCATCTCGAATAAAACTGGGGGGAAAAAATGTCTGAATTATTTTTGATTTGGACACAAGCAGTGGTACCAACAGTAGATATGCACAAGATCTAATGTAAATAATTTCACCTACATTAGAAACTCTATAACACTGGGTTGTGCCTCACTTTGCAATCAAACCAGCCTCAATTCTTCACTGTCTTTATGTCAAGATATTAAAATTCTAGTCCATGATAGAAAGCCTGCATCTTTCACTTTCTGCAGATTTTTCAGGTGCACTGTTGCATGGCTTGCATCTTCAGGGCTACCGCATCCCAAATGTGTTCTTTTGGATTCATATATTCATATCCACTTCTGCCAGTACGAACTTATAAATTTTGCTAGTCATTGTTAATTTCACAACTTTCCAGGGGTTGAAGCATTTCCACAGTCAAAAGAAAATGTAATTATTGCTGTGAATATTTCGGCAAAGGAGATCATTCCTAGATTCTACAGTGATCAATGGTGATAATGGAACACGCTTTGCTCAAAAGTTTTAGAATTTGCTATACAGGGTTGTAAATAATTGAGCACTGATTGGAAGTTTCACGTTCCATATGTTCCACTGTCTTGTTGGGTGGTCCATAGAATGAATCGCACCTTAAAGAGCAGGTTAAAGAAAGTGAGTATGGAAACAAGGAGAAATTGTGTTGATTTCCTCCCTGCGATCCTGAGCGAGGTGTTCATGACACCATGGACCACATCAAAATTGTTTCCATTGAAATAACTCATGGCTTGCCCCTTGAAATCTAGACTACTATACTCAGTTCCTGTCAACCCCAGTGGATTCATGCCAACAGGTTAAAGATGGCATTGAACAAAGCAGAGAAAACAAAAGACCAATTGATGTCAAATCATTTGCTTCCTTTTTTTCTTATATTTTTCCAGGTTTAAGAATAACAGAATTGTTCTTAGTTATGCTGTAATAATACTAATTTTGCTGTTCTTGCTATGTCTTAAATGATTTGGAAGATTTTTTTGGTAATTAGTTATCCTGTTGGAGACATGGTGGCTTAGGCCACACTACACTCCTTTCGACATGATTTTGTATATGTTTTCAAAAACGTGCTGAGTCTGTCCTAGTCCGCACCAGTCAGCACAAGTTGCAGCCAGTCGGCAAAGAAATCTGTAAGTGTATGAGGGGTACTGGCTCAATTCGGCAAGGGTGTGAGGGGAACAGACTTGGAACCGACTGCCAGATGCAGGTGCATATAATAAAACTGTCTTGCATATATGTTTCTTTGTTTATTTTTCTTAAAATTGTGGTCTTGCTCTCATGAGAGTTGTACTGTAATCTTATGAGACTAGAAAATTACTAACAAGAAAAATTTGTGTTTTTTAGTGTATGATTGTCCGTGTGTGTGCTTGGTGAATTCAATATTTTTAAATATTTTTTCACACACACACACACACACACACACACACATGCACGCACACCCACACACACACGCACGCACACGCACACGCACGCACACGCACGCACACGCACGCACACGCACTCGCTCCTAACACGCACACACACGCACTCGCTCCTAACACGCACACGCACTCGCTCCTACGAGCGCCTAACACGCACGCAC
>JAOVVB010000046.1:29539518-29550879 GCA_028570985.1 Heterobranchus longifilis
TACTCCCAGCCATTGCATTGGGCAGCAATTAAGCTCACTCGTCTCTCCAACGTCCTTTCCGGCGGTAAAACGCTACAATATATATATATATATATACAGTACTATCTCCCCATGAAAATGCCCTGCCTCACAGCTTAAGAACTGAAATGTTTTATGTATTTTCTGTAGCATAGCATCAGGGGTCCCAAGAATGTTATCAAGGACGGTATCAAGAAGAAAAGGGAGCCGCTTTTTCAGTTTGGTTAAGTGAAGTTTAATGTCTATTTATTTAATATTTTACTTAATTTACATGTCTTTTCTAAATGTCTTGATTGTTTTTATATACAAAAATATGACTATAGTGTTTGAAATTGGTAATATTTTTGGGTGGCTGGAAGAGATTATCTGCATTTATATTATTTCCTACGTGAAAATGTGTTTCGCAATACGAAATTTCACCTTAAGGAATCGCCTCTGGAATAGATTAAACTCATATGCCGAGGTACCTCTGACCTCTGACACTGACCTGGTAGATGCTGTTAAAGCAGCTTAGAAGCACATCTGCATGTGATGTTTGAATTTTCTTTAGCCACGCCTGTAGAATGGGCCTCCAGTCCAGCACAGATGAGCTCATGAAGACCATGCCGTTACGAGAGACAGTGGCTGGAGAAGCGTTATCTATGTTGTGAGGCTCAAAAACCACTTTACAGTTCGGAGACATTGGGATGCGGTCTCCGTTAGCCAGGGTAAGAGTTTTATTGTCATCTAAAACTGAATTGAGGTTTTCAATCCAGACAGCATCTACTGGACCATCTAGAACAATCCATATACATTCCCCCTAAAAACAAACAGTCAAGTGTTAGAAATCTTCTTCTTCTTTGTCTTTCGGCTGTGTTAGAAATGATAAATAATATTCTAGAAGTTAAGATAAAGTAACCTTTATGCATTACATACAGTACATGTAGCATATGATTAACAACTGCAAACAATTTCTTCCCCTGAACAGGGTGCTGATTGTGTGTGTACGCGTGGTGGAATTTGTATTCAAATGTTTTTTCTTTTCTTGAAGAATTTATTTATAATGCTTATTATAGAATGCTTCTATAATAATCTACAAAAACCAGGAGCTCTTTGGAGAACAAAGAAACTTTCACAGATCATCCTATCACTGTTTTAAGTAAATCAACCTTGGGTTCTCCTTTAGCAACACAATTTGATGTACAACAAGATTGCAAATATGCTGGCCACATTAACCCCTTCTCCTCCCCAGAGAGCTGCTGGGCAGGACTTTGAGGGCTATGGAGCGCTGGCCAAAATCAAGCTGGGTCAGCTGCCCTTGGTCTTCCAATCCAGAACCAATATACTGACCTGGTCAGCTTTCAAGGATCTTTGTGCTTTTATTGTCTTTCACAAAGGCTTTGGAAATGTATGGTATATTCAAGATGAGGTATCCTTTGTTATCCTCAGTTACTGTGCATTTTTTCAAGCCAGTCTTTTTCAGAATGGATTCTACAAAAAAGTCTAAAAAAGTGATGGAGCAGTGATGGAAAGTGATTTCTCTCCTAGCAAACTTCACAGAATTTTGCTGGGTGATGTAGTGTAACAATACTCTTAAAAAAAAACTTTCAACACAATGGCTAGGAGATGGTTGAAATCTCATGGCAGGACTCCTTGCAGTAGACAAATAGACCAAACCTTACACTGGAGGGTTTATAGCTCATTTAGACTGGCATTTGTGGTTATGTACATCATACTGTACATTATATTGTACATCACACATCACTTTGTTTTACATTATTAGATAAATATACTCCTGAGGGTCTTAACATCATTACTAATAAAAGAAGGTAAGAAGATGGCCTAACACTCAGGTAAATGTTTAGTACAAAACTTCACACTTTAAGCCATTTATCAAGGGGCACTTGGCTCCAGGCCCAGGAAATGCAACAGCACCTCTAGAATGGATGTTCCCAACTACTATAATTTATCTTCTGGCTTTATATTACTCTCCACCTCTTGCTCAAAATTACTAACCAAATGACAACCCTTCAAGTTCAACAAGCTGGTTTTGCAAGTTGAACTGAAAATGGAAAGAAGACACAATGTTGTCATTGAATTAGATTTTTTATGATTATTGCTTGCCTGAACTAAATTTTTAATATTGTCCCATCACACAGGGTAGCATATTAAAAACAAGCAGATAGTTAATTCAAGTTAATTCGAGATCTTTTGTCCAAAAATATTGTGGGATGGACAAAGAATGACATCACAAGAAACAAATCACTAGGAACTAGTCAAGGAAACAAATGGGATAACGTTCAGAGCTCTAAAAGAAACAGTCCTACCTAGAATGCGTACATATAATATATAACATATATAATGCGTAAAATTTGTTTATTTCAGGCTCTGTTATGACCAATTAAGATTATCAACACTTACCTGCTATCAGATATTGGACGCATAGTCATCATTCTTACCTTTTTTGCTTTCAGAGTCTTCCTCCATAGTGTGGAGAACACTCCGTCTGTCCAGTCATTTGTGGCCACATCCAGAGTACCGAACATCTGTGAGGCCGTGATGGCCTTAGGATTCATTCTCATTTCTTTGTGTGGAGTGCCACAATTTGTCATAGCCTTTAGCAGAGTATGAATACAGGTGGTTTTTCCCGTTCCACTGGGACCCAGAGTCATGATGCCTGTCAAAAACCATCAAAGAATTTGTCGTAAACTTTAGGTACAGTAGTTGTATATAAAAATATGCTCAAATGGTCAGCAAAAAATCATACAGCACCGTATAATGTATTCATTTGAGTGAAAACTCAGTGTGAACTTTATTTTTGGCTTCCTATGTATTATTATTAATGATTAGAGGTCAGGACACAGGAACTTGTTTACATGTGAATTTTCTATTCCTTCCCATTAGTTTACATGCTTCATGTACCAGGAATTTAACCGGGACACTTTAAACAGTACAGTAGATGGGTGTCAACATTTTAAGACATACAGTATGAGACAATATTGTTTAAATGTAATTTTCTGATTATAAAGCCTTGTGATGGAGCCCAACATGCATCGTATGTCCATTATTCTGTAATTATTCTGAAAAGAATTAGTTTGTTTAATAGTAATAAGATTAGTTAAAAAGTAGAATTTGTTAAATATTAATTGCCTTGACATCTGCTTAGTTTTAAAAAAAGTAACATCCTTTTAAGCAGCCTTTTGAAAAAATATGATGTTGTTGCTTAGAAAGAATTCTTAGAATTCTTATTCTTGCTTAAAAAAAAATTATGTTGTTTAGAAAGGCAGTACACACAAGTTTGTTGTTAATGTCCCTCAAATGATTAATACTGTTGTCATAGCTATGTCAGGAAACATCAGTGGGTTCCACTAAGGGCAGTAAACAAACTTGACCATTTGATGAATCTTTTCTGAAGTCCTTGTAAGTTTCTGTAAAATTCACGTAGTCTATTTAATGTTATGACTCACCATGCCTCACGCGCTGAGTCTCGTAGAGCTGCACCAGTTTGAGAATCCATGGTGGATGGGGAATGAGGCCTGCCTCCTCAGCCTGAGTGCTAATAGCTGCCTCCAGCTCAGGGTAACCAACTTTATCCAGACTGATGCCCGGAAACAAGTCATTAATCAGACTCAGAAACAGAGGCTCATCCTCATCTACCTGTAAAGGAAAAATCAGATGGTTATTACCATTATAAAAGTTTAAAAAACACTGTGACACCCTGGCTGTAAGGAAAACCAAGATTCAGAAAACAGGAGTGAGAGGGAGAGAGAGAAAGAGAGAGAGAGAGAGAGCATTTGGTTGGTTAACTTCTCTTTGGGCCACAGACATTTTTCAGTGTTTTTTTTGCTGATTAAATAAACACTGCTTTGTTGATCCTGCCCCATTGCTGGTAAAGCACAAGTGAAAGATGGCTATCAGGGCTAACAAGATGTACCATGGCGGAGATGGTGAACTGCAATATTCTATGGAATGTAACATGAGGTATACTGTAGTTTTGATCATCTGGAAATGATAAGAAATACTTTGATCACTGTAATCTGTTTAAAACCAGCTTCACTTGTTGGGTCATAGTTATTACCTACAGTAAAGGCACAAGTATTAAATATCAAAACTGCAAATACTTTAAAAATCTGTTTTTTTTTTTTTTTTTAAAGAAAATTTATTCCCTATGGCTTTCCGATTTCAGCTGGTCTGAAGCTTTAAAATTAATAGACAATATCAGTGTCACACAACTATATAAAATAATTTTGTTGTTTAGCAGGGATATACATTGCTGGCTCTTAAATGTCACTTGGTTCTTTTTATTGACAAAATGCTGTGCTAATTAACCACAAGTGACAGTGACATACCAGTTTGGAGAGGTTCATGTCACGTAGCACCCTCATGACCACAGTCTTTTCTGACTCCGACGGGTTAGACCGCTTCACTGCTCCCAGCGTCCTCAAAACAGACAGGATGTTTCTTAGCCCGAAGTCATAGTGAACCTATGAAAACATAGAAATATCAGAAAATATTTACTGCTGCATTCTCACATAAACACAGCAGGAATTATTGTACTGTGATTCTCCTTAAAATTAATTGTGTATTATAATTTGATGCCATATCCAAACAAAACATTTAACGCTCAATAGCATAACTGGTATGTAAGACAATCATACATAGTTTACTTTGCAAAATACATACCAGCAGACTAGATTATAATGCAAAAACTTGTTAAATCTCAGCAGGTAAAGTATAGCCTTAAAAAAATTAATGCAATATATACAGTAGCTTTCTTTGTTATTATTTTGCAGGAATCATCAATTATGGTACCTCAAACTACTGAACATATTTAAAAGTGCACCTGCGTCTGTGCTGCTGCCACATGAGTGACTGATTAGACAATTGTATACCTATGCGGGTATAAATATAAGTATTTACACTACTGTATATGGTCAGCAAATCCAGCTGAATGTTGCACTATCCCATGTATATATATTTTTTAATTACTAATAAAAAAGACCCAGTTTTTAGTACTACATAGAGAACTCCAATTCTATGTGACTCATTATAACATAAAATTTGATGAATATGTAATTCCTCATGTTGATGAAAGGCCTAAACGGTTGGCGGTCGCTCAATTTTAGACCAAGTTTAGACCAATTTGACACCAAGTTTAACTAAGTTGTATTGCCAGATTCCCTTGATTTCAATATCTATAGGAAAAAAAACAAACATTTTTTACTCTGTCTGGGTTACACCGTTACTGTACTGTATGTCCCTTTTACAGCTGTTTGGTGCTCCAGCAATGTTTCAATGTCTCATGGACAGAAACATCTTAACATGAGCTGGGTCGAGTGTCTGGTGTGAGCTGAACTCAAACTCCAATACTACCTACTGGAATGGTATCCTCTGTTTGGATCAACACACAGATAACACTTTAAATTAAATTAATACAGGTAGAAGAGAGAAAGAGAGAGAAACACTGTTTATAATAAGGATTTATGAGTAGATAGACATTCAGGAATGAAGTTCAGGCCAAACTTCTTTGCACCCAAGAAAAGAACACAGCTGTGCATGTACTATAATCTTACATTGTGGTACAGTGGAGTAACGCGGTTTGCGAGTAACGCGGTTTGCGAGTGTTCCGCAAGATGAGCAAAGATTTTAAAATAAATTTTGACTTAGAAAACGAATAAGTCTTGGTTTACGAGTATCATGTATCACGCATGCCCTTCTTTTGACGCCGAGCGTCACGTGATCACAACTGAGCCAACGGTTTTTCTCTTTCTTGCACTGTGGAATTGTGGGTAATCGTCTCCCCTGCTGGGTCTTAATGCGCATCTCTTACTGGTATAATCAACATCCGTGCACGTGTGTACTGTTTATTATAACACTGTGACCACGTGTGTGTGCTCCTCTTGCCTTTACACACACACACACACACACACACACCCTCCTCTCGCCTTCACACACACACACTCTGCTCTACACAGAAACTCTGCTCTGTCACGATTCTTTTCAAAGGTAAAGTGCAGGTTCATTTGTTAGTTTGTTTTACAGCAGTGATTCCGTTAATGTGCGCTCACGCGAGTGTCCTTAGCGTGTGTGTGTGTGTGTGTCAAAATAAGAGAGGAGAAAGGTTTACTGTGTAAGATGAGAAGGGGGAGAGGGGAAGGGCTGATTCCTCCTCTTCTCGTACTTTAGCTCCACACACATAAACAAAAACACACACACACACACACACACACACGCACACACACACAGCACCTGTGCGCATAAACGGAAACACTTATCTGTCGGAATTTATTTTTACTTTTTTAAAGGTAAAGTGCAGGTTAATTAGTTTTATTTTTACTTTATATTTTATATTCATTATTTTTATTTATTTATTTTTGGGGGCTTTGAAATTAATAATTTGAGTTTCCATTATTTCTTATGGGAAAATTTGCTTTGATTTATGAGTGTTTTGATATACGAGCCCACTTCTGGGACGAATTATGCTCGTAATTCAAGGTTCCACTGTACATGGAATTTTGAAGTAAATGGTGAGCAAATCACAGTGTTTGATGCTGTGGGTTAGGCTACCAAGACTAACCCTTTAAGAGATGCTCTTGGCATGCTGTACTTGCACACACACTTATTTTGTAAATGCTCAACGTAAACTGCCTGCCTGTCTTTTATCTGAAAATAAATGTAGAATAAAACTGTAAACCTCTAAACTCCCAAACTTTCTTTAGCACTTGTTTACTTTGTTTAAACAACACAATTTAATGACTTTAAACTTTATTTACCAAATACAGTATGTTTGGAATTAACATGTATTGTCATCAGTTACTCCCAGAATAGCTTACTTGTTTGGAGAGCTGCTCCTCACACAGTTTGTAAAGTGTATAAAACTTGCGGCTGAGCACCTGATTGTCTCGGAAGCCAGCACTCGCAAGTTTGACTCTCATAATGATAGCACGATCTGGCACCATCATGGCCACTATACGAAACTGAATCTTTAAATTCTCCGGCAGCTCCTGTCTTCCTGCATATCCTGGATTCTGTTTCATAAGACACAATTTCATAGACAATAATAAGTTTCATAAGTTAATAATAAGTTTTAAAATTTCATAGATAATAATAAGACATTTCAGGTGGATGCATTGCTCCACTTTTCTTGGTTCACTACATAAAATTCCATTTCCTAGTTTGAAACGGCTACTGCAGTACATTTGGCGGACGCCCTCATCCAGTGTAATTTACATTTTATATCATTACACGTCTGAACTGTTGAGGGTTAAGAGCCTTGCTCAAGGACCCATCAGTAGCAACTCGGTGGTGTTGGTGATTGAACCTGGGACCTTCAGATCAGTAGTCCAACACCTTAACCACTGAGCTACCCTAATGTTAGCAACATCAATAGTGCAAATCCGTAACATCCCAAATCCCATACACATGTGCACAACTGAAGACAATTTCTATATCTTTGTCTATATACAGTATAAGTGTCATGCATTGTATTCATACAAATATTACCAAATGTGGGCTATTCATACACAGCCTATGTGTTAATGCTAACATTGTGACTTTACATTTCACATTATAGATAAATTTTATCTCTATTGAAAAAAATAAAAATGTGATGAAAAGGTGTCTACTAACCATAGTCAAAAAGATGCCAAACTCTTTGTCCATGTCTACGACATCTCCATCAGTAAAGACAAACTGTGGTTTGTTGTTCTTCTTACACTGGAGCACAATGTAGATCTGCTGCGCAGCCACTGATAGCACCGGCAACTCAATGCGGTTAAACTCATCAAAGCAGCCCCATGCACCAGACTGCGCCAGTCCTTTTGGACAAACAGTAAACATTTAGATATTAACGTATCAAACAACACTAACACGAACCCCTAAATTGAGGCTTTTTATGTAGGTTTATGAAATCATATATTATCCATCACAGCTGCAGCTACCATGATTTATGACCATAATAATTATATATGTATGAAATGGCATAATGCACCTTTGTAAATGCGTCCTAGTCCTCGGTAGTCCATCTGATCTGAGCAGTTGAAGACCACGACATATTTACCAAGGCAACGACCCATGTCTTTAGTAGTCTCAGTCTTTCCTGTTCCTGCTGGACCTGCTGGTGCCCCACCCATGCCCATACCTAGTGCCTGCGCCAGGGTTATGTAACATCTAATGTGAACAGTCAAATAAAGAATTATTAGGACTTTTTAAATGAAAGTACAATTTATAATTGCAAATCAATTTGCAAACTTAAAAAAAAAACATCATCATATCCTTACAATATCCAGATGTTATAAATTGCTTTAGTTCACCACAAATAAATCTACAATTGTAAAACAAAAGGTAAAATATAAAGCTACTGTGAATAATTAGTTGGCTTCTTCAGTGTCTAGTTCCTTACCTGTCAGTAAGAGGGGTTATGACTAGTCTGTCAGTGCACCCAAGGTACTCATTGCAATAATCAAACTCCACATCAGTGATGTGTATCATGCATCTGTCTGTGTCCTCATCAAAGTAGAAACGTGACTGCTTCTGCCACTCAAAGTCTGTTTTAGATCGAATGTTCATTTTTACCTGTAAACACATGTTCTTCAAAGTCAAATTTATGCAAAATCCATTCAGACTGGTAGGTTAATAATACGATAGTTACTTAAAACCCAAGTGGTAATATTAGAGCATAACAGCACTTGGACATTTAACTATATGCATCACTCCATGTCACAGGTGTTCTAACAATCCTTAATCACCAGCATGGCTGAAAGTAAGTCGGTACAGTCTGCAGTACTGAAAAGAGCGGAAAGAGTGAAGCTGCTGCCTGACAAACCCACCTTCAAAAAACAATCATGGAAGCATGAAAATACATTTTATAATATTATATCACTTTAAACCACACTTGGTTTCCTTAACAATTTCTTCTTCGTCGTTCTGAATTTCCTCTGAACCACCTGTGATGTTTTATTCACAGCTAACGTGAGCTACAAAGCTAACTATCTTCTAACCCAAGGCTAAATCCCAAATCCCTCTCTTACCCCTGATCAAGGGCACTACTTGGTGTATGGATCAAGGGATTATATGCCGTAGCACACTAGCTTTCTATTTAATGCTATTTGGGATTTAATCCAGGAAACCCAGAAATTAGCTGAAATTTGAAAGCGGAATAAGTGGAAAAATCAAGTGAACATTTAGGCCTTTGTCCGATTTGAATTCTGAACATTTAAATCTTGTAAGTTTCTTAGGACTGTTCACCACTTCCATGGTTTATTCTCCTCATCTTTTGGCTACATAGTACCAAAAATAACTGGTTAAAATACACAAATAATAACCTGTAGATAATAAATGGTGTTTGTGGAACTGTTGCACAAAAGCAATATCACACTTGAGGCCCTCTGTGATATCTTCAGTACTCGGGCTGAACCCTTTTGTCTATGGCCATTGTCACATGATATACATCACAACATCACTCCCGCTTGTGCGATATTGTTTATATATTAAATAGTTTAGCATATCATACCAGTTCATCAAATATATCCTTCTGATGCACATGGATTGTTATCAGAGTTTCATATTTGGTTCTTTCCATTTTTGTCAAATCATGAGTAGTCATATCAATCAGCTCATTCAAAATATCCAGAAACCTCTGATTCGTTGCCTGCATGATCTGTAAAAAGAATATTGGTATGATATACTGTACAGCAGTCACACATAGCCAACTTGATGTAGAGGATGACTTTCTCCAAAGTATTTTTAAGTAACTCTGATTTTATAACATTATTGATTTTTAAAATATATTGCGTAAAACACCATTTAAATTAATCCATTTGTAATGAACAAATTAATATTTGTTCCATTTTTTAAATGACAGTTTTTGACACAAATTGATTAAATATATTTTCCCAAACCTTTTTGTCAGCCTTGCTGAGGCTGAGGGCCCTCTCTGCATCTCTGGTCCAGATGATTTGTATGCCTAACAGCCCTACCTGAGCTGGGAACGCTGACTGAAACTCAGTGAGCTTCAAACCTGGGTCGCTTACAGCCATATGAGCCTTTCTGATAATGCTGTGTATGGTTCTCCTCACCTCATCCAACAACAATCCCAGCCAGGTCTCCACATTTCCCTAAAATATATATCAGTAACTATAATTGGAAACAGTGTTACAGTATATATATGAAAAGTTTTCCCTGACCCATGAACCATACCATTATCATTGGAGGCCATTGTTTGAGCGTGATATGATGGAAACCAAAATCTAAATAAAAACCAGGCCGTATTTATTATTTTTAGGAGCGTCAAATTAATTGAGTGCTCACGGGAATGGCTGCAGTGGGCAGTGTCATGTGATCTTTAAAACATCTGCACAATTTAAATGTTTTATTGCGACTAAGAGTCCATCACCTTACTGTGTCTTCTGTAAATGCCAATTGGTTTTATGTCTTCATCACAAGACCCAGTTTTTTTAACAATTCAAACAAAACAGAACTCTTACTTGAACATTAATTGGATTGCTCAGATTCACTGACTCTCCTTCCTGTGACTGAAAGCTCAGGATTTGGTCATAGTTCTTCTCGTGGAACACAACTCTGTTCACATTATCAAAAAGGCTCAGCAAATGATTCTGAAACACAAGAAAAGAAAATATACGTACAGCTACTAATAGGGCAAACGTGTATAGCTGCACACTTTGCACATATTGTTTATAAAAACATGGAAAATAAGTTAGTTTACTAACAGAATTTATAGAAATTATTGATGGTTCTTGGTCACATGCCTCAATGATGGATTGGCTATGCATTTCCTATGAAACTACAATGTAAATACCTATGACTCCACTACAAGCCATGTCAAACCTATGCTGAGTTGTCACAAATTACCTACGAACTTACACAATTTTGTCATGTGTCACGTCTTTTCCACCACCCGTTTGTTTATCCCTTTTTTTTCCCACGCTGTCACTTTCCCCACGTGCCCATGTGTTTCCCCTGCCTGTCATGCATCCTTTCCCACGCCCCCGTTTCCGCCCCGTCTATGCACGTTTCTCATCTCCTCCGCTGATTATTCCAGTGATTTAAGCACGCGCTGCGCGCTGCTCAGATCGCTGGTTTATTGTGTGTGATTAAACCTCGATTCCTCGATTTTTGCCTGCCGATTTGGATTTTTCGCCTGCCTTTTTGATCTCCCGGTTTCGACCCACGCTTCCCCCTTTGATTCACGGCTCCTGTCTCTCGTCCTTTTTGTTTCTGTTCGCCTCGCTGCTTGTATTTCCAGTTTTTGATCTCGCGCTTTCCTTTTGACTACAGCTCTCGCTTCGTGCTTTTGTTTTTGATGCTTCGCGGACGGACTTACGGCTTTCGACCCTCGCTCACGCT
>JAOVVB010000046.1:29574462-29594332 GCA_028570985.1 Heterobranchus longifilis
GCAGTGAGAGAGGACATGAAGTTAGTTGGTGTGAGAGAAGAGGATGCAGAGGATAGGGTTAGATGGAGGTAGATGATTCGCTGTGGCGACCCCTGAAAGGGAACAGCAGAAAGACAAAGAAGAAGAGTTTAATTTCATTTGATTTATTTTTTTCAAGTGTAAATTCTATCTTTAGCTTAATCAGGGTTTGTAAACATTTTAATGTGTAGTGCATTTTTAAGTAATAGAGAACCATATAAGCATTACACTGCATGTCAGTATGTGTATGGTCATGTTTGTGACAAATCAAATTTGAATTAGAATTTGATGTGCGTGTTTCATCCAAGGGACAAAACAAAGGAACATAGGAAAACATTAGCTAAGTCCAGGTATGGAAAGTGGAAAACTATTAGTACACTGATTACAGTCCTTTTTTCTCTGTAAAAAAAAGTTTTTAGTATATGTCAATCATATGTTTTTATATTAAAAACAAAATATTCAACTCTGCTACATTTATTTTAATCACAGTTAATTTTTATTTTAAATAACTTACTTTCAAGACCCAGTCTAATAAATCCTGAAGAAAATCCACTTTTTCAGCCAGTGAAGACTCAAATATATCAGGTGTCTTAAGTTGGAAATGCTTTAAAGGTGATAGCTTGGTAAAGCCCAACATCCAACTTGCTGAAACATGTCCAGATAATCCGTTATCTAGCTAAGTGATCCATTATGTTTTGCACTAAAAAAGCTTAAACTTAAGATGCCACTTTAATCTTTAGTTGTGTTAAAATAAATCTAAGTGCTCTAAATCTTACTTTGTGCCTAGAAACATACCTAAATTAACATAAAGTAGAAAGTAATTACTTACAGATTTTTTCACTAGACAAGCCGAGATGAGTTAATTGAAGACCCCGTTTACTCTTACTCAAGTGAATTTTATCATTCTAGCAGTGTTTTTAATTATGTTGTTATGTTTGTACTCTTTCCACCTCTGGTCAAGCTACTGTACCACATATTTATTCATTATTACTTACATTTCCGCAAGCAAGATAATAACTGGTGAATGCCAAAGGAATCAGATGGTCATTCGATATCATTCTTCAGCCTCTGATGCTAAGGAATTATGATTTTACAAATATAGGACTATAGACATGTACAGTAGTAAATAGAAAGTAACTATTAATTTTTTAGATAGAAAGTATTAGGTAAGAGAAAAAGTGTTCTGGTCTTGAACAAAAAGGGCAGTAATTGTACTACAGTGTTGTGCTTACCTTCTTATTGCAACCATATGCAGTACACGTACATGTCTGCTCTTGTTCTGCAGTTCTGGGCTGCATATGTCCCATGTGACAGTCAGTATAAAGATGCAGTTAGACAAACCCTGGAACAGATCGATGTTATTCATAGAATGTGCAACAAATACCCAGAGGATTTCATGTTTGCTTCCAGCAGTCAAGGTAACATAACATTGTGGTCCTTATTTAAGTAGAATTTTGTATCATTGGTCTTTAATATTACAATGTTTGTTTTTCGATTCCAGACATATTAGATGCCTTTGCCAACAATAAGATAGCGAGCCTGATTGGGGTAGAAGGTGGTCATTCCATAGACAGCAGTATGGGAACTTTGCGCACCATGTATCATCTGGGAGTCCGTTATCTGACCCTTACACACAGCTGCAACACACCCTGGTGAGCCACTGGACCTCAAACCTAAAATTTATTTAAACTATAAATACGTATATTGTGAGTTTACCAATACTCCGCAATACCTGCGTCCCACCCTAAACTGCCATTACCTATTTAAACATGCATTAATAGGACAATCGTATAGGATTAGGTTTTCCCTGAAACACAACCACGTTAACGGTTACATAAATGATTATGAGAAAACATTAATCTTAAGAAATTATGTTTTACTGTATCTCCCAGGGCAGATAACTGGCTGGTAGATACAGACTCAGATCCCAAGGATCACAATGGCCTAAGTGACTTTGGCAAGGTTAGCACACCATTCTGAACATCTGTCAAACCAGCCACTGATCTGCACATACACTTACTGATTACATTTATTGAAATTTGTTTTATAATAATAATAATAAGAAGAAGAAGAATTTTTATATTAAACTTTATATTTTATTCTTACATTTTGTGGTGCATTTTTGTTAAACATACTCTGTCTATACATGTGTTGATTGGCTCTCTTGACTGATGCGTATAGCCACAGCCACCTGGAGGGAAAATTGCTAAATTAGTAAAAAAATAATAATAACTGCTCATAACTTCACTTTACTCAATATTTTGATTTCATTTATGTTTAACTTTAGGCAGATACCTACATATTGCCAAAGTTTCATTAAATTCCGTCCTGCTGGTTTTGATGCTATGACATACTCTAGCTGGACAGACAGATAGAAATGTAATCAGAGACTGGTTTCTGGTCCTCCAGTGTATGAATCGTAAAGATATCATTGAAAGAGCGAGTTCTGACCAATGTACAGACAAAACCTTTCTTTTATTTTGTAAAATATACTTTTGTTTTTGGTGCAGCTTTTTGTTTTACTACATTCCACTTCTGTTTCCTCTCTGATAGATCCATCATATGTAGAAGGTTTGTCATAAGTAAAGCTTATTGCTTTTTTTTTATTATTACTCTCACATGTGAAGGTTTTTTTGTTTTTTTACTTTTCACAGCAACTGATACACGAAATGAACCGGTTGGGCATGCTGGTGGACCTGGCTCATGTGTCAGAACAGGTGATGAACCAAGTGCTGGAGATCACCAAGGCCCCCATCATGTTCAGCCATTCTTCTGCCTACAGCGTCTGTCCTCACAAGAGAAATGTCCCTGATGACATCCTCATGAAAGTGGTAAAAGAAATTAAACTTGGGACATAAAAGATTTTATCAGCTTGCATGTAATCACTTTGTCTGACACAGCAAAAGTAATAAAATTAATCTACCTGCAAAGAGTTAGAAGGATTTTATAGTTATTGTGTAACTACATCGTTTCTGGCAGTTCTTTGCATTTATCAATTACAGTACCCTGAGCTTTACAAAAGCTTGTCATTGTGGTGTAACTGAAATTGCATCTGTTTTGTTTTTTTTTGTCATTATTCCAGAAAAACAATAGCGGAATTGTTATGGTAAATTTCTATAATGACTATGTCACATGTAGCACACAAGCAAACCTCTCACATGTGGCAGGTGAGTCAGACACACAATGAGGTTTGAACTTATTGAACTTTTTTGTAAGGTTTAACACCACTTCCTGTTTCTTTCTCTGCAAAGATCACTTTGACCACATCAAGAAAATAGCTGGTTCCAGCGTAGTGGGTTTTGGTGGTGATTATGATGGTGTTACCAGGTAAACATGCGTCAGGAGTTTCCTTTTGAGGTCCTATTCTGAGCTGTGCCCTAGATTTAAATAAACCAAAAATAGGAACCATGTGTTATTCTCACCATCAGCTGAAATATTCAGACTGTGAAACATTTTCACACACTGGTTGAAGCACACTATTCATGAGTAAATTGAAATGTTACTTTTTAAAAATATATATAATACTGTACAATAAAAAATAAATAATGCCTCTGCCAGCAAATATTATTTAAATATCATATCTGGCAACTGACAGTATAAAATCCAAAAACTTGAGAAAGCACATAACTATAAACCACAGTCATGTCAACTGTTTTTTTTTTTATGGTTGCTGACCCTCACATAAAAAGAGGATGTGGCAATACTGAAGGCCTCTAGTTATTCCATGACAAATTAACTATTTTTCAAAATAAAGTGAAACCTCGGATTGCAAGTAACGCGGTTTGCGTGTGTTCCGCAAGACTAGCAAAGATTTTTAATACATTTTTAGTTGAAAAATTAACAAGTCTTGGTTTACGAGTATTGGGTATCATGTATCATGTATCACGCATGCGCTTCTTGTTTTGACGCCGAGCGTCACATGATCACAACTGAGCCAATGGTTTTTCTCTCTTTTATGCTGCGGAATTGTGGGTAATCATCTCCCCTGCTGGGTCTTAGTGCTCGTCGATTACTGGTATAATCAACATCCGTGCACGCGTGTACTGTTTACTATAACACTGTGACCACGTGTGTGTGTGTGAAACATATTTTATTTTGTGTCTGTATGCGTGTGTGTACAGCGCGTGTGTACTGTTTATTATAACACACGTGTGTGCGCGTGTGTGAGACAATCTCAAATAAGAGAGGAGGAAGTGTTACTGTGTAAGACAAGAAGAGGGAGGGGGTGAGGGTCTGATTCCTTCTCTCCTCTTGCTTTAGCTTCACACACACACAAACACACACACATATCTACGTACTGTAGGTGCCATTTTGATTAGTGTTGTGATTTTGTAAGTATTATGATTTTATATCCAGATTCAATTAAAAAAAATTCATACTTTGTTATAATTCAGGCAGCAGCTAACAGCACTAGCTATGCTAATCAGTTCAGAAACTGCATTCATAATTTTGAAGCATGACATGGCAAAATCCTGCAGGAAAGTGAACCAGACAGCAGGACCAGACAGCATCTCAGAGTACGTGCTGCCCAACTAGCACTGCTCTTCATTGACATATTCCATCTCACCCAGGAACTTCATTGTCTCCTCTTTTCCTGACACAATGGACCACCTGGGAGGACCTGGGACTGCGTTCATTCCTCTGTCAGTGGATCTGCAATTTCTTGACTTGCAGACCACAAGCTGCAGAATTGCCTCACCCTCCCTTTCCCTTAGCACTGGATTGTGCCCTGAGCCCTCTGCTGTACTCACTCTACACCTATGACTGGACAGCCACTTCCAACTCTACCTTCATCATTAGGTTTTGAGACAACACTGTTGTGGTGGGCGTGATCTCTATTAAGGGTGAGAAACTATTATTTATATTTTATTTTATATTTTATAATGTAATTTCTAGTTAAAATTAAATTTTATTCGAAATTCTCTTTAGCTATAATGTAATTGTATTTTTTCAATTTTTAGCTTACATACAATTGTATAAGCATTTCACTTCATGTCATACTGTTTGTTCGTGTATGTGATAAATAAAAACTTAAATTTGAAACAAAAGCTTATAAAAGCTGACCTTTACTACAGACATACCTGCATTTCCTCTAAACTGGGTTTGAGGATGATATTGGGGATGGCCAGCTCGATGGAAACCCTAAAAAGTGGTGGGTGGGCTGCCAGATAGTTCGATGAGAAAGCAGATTGATACTTGGGGCTTTCATAAATTCGACACCTCAGAGAGTCCAGAGAGTGTTTTGTGGCTTCGAAAGAATTTTAAAAAATATACATGAGTACATTTTTTCAAATAATACTTATATACATTGAAACTGCCTGATGGTGACTTACCTTTAACCAACGCCTCAGTGTTCTTGTGACACAACTGTCCCATCACCATATAGAAACTACAAGGTATGCAAAGCAGGCACCGAGTCTTTAGTTTAACATCAGGGTGAAGGCACTGAAATGGCTCCTGGATACAAAAACAATTTCACCTATTAATCATCAGCCCTTGTCACAGAACGCCAGCAGAGGGCGCCATGCGTAGAGACCCATTTTGTTTCCTTTGTTTTATTTTAAACGCAATTTCCCAATGCGCACCTTGGTCAGGTGATTGGAGCGATCACCTGATTCGAGGTAGCTAATTAAGTTCTTTATAAATAGTCTTGTGTTTGGTTTCTCCCTTGTCGTGTATTTGTTGAAGTTACCTGTTTTGAATGCTCCGTGTCTTGCTATTTTCCGTGACTCCGGGTTTGTGTTTCTCCTGTTTTGTTTAACCCGTGTTATGTTAACTCCTAGCTTGTTTAGTTTAGCTTTTGTTATGTTTAGTTATTTATGGTTATCTCCTAGCCTTGTTAGCTCTTGTGTTTAGTTCCTTGTTATGTTTATCTCCTAGCCCTTGTTATCTCCTAGCCCATGTAATCTCGTAGCCTGTGTTTTCTCCTAGTTCCCAAGTTATGGTTCCTTAATTCCCTTGTGTGTCTGTTTATGTTCTGTTTTTGTTATCATTAAAAGACTAATTTCTCAGCATTCACCTCTGCCACTATGCCTCATGTCATGTCCACACCCCGATCCCATAACCGAATGCACGACACGAACAGTGGCATAGTGGAGGGGCTAACTCTTAAAATTTTTTGAGGGGGCGCTGAGACTGTGACGCCGAGGCAAGCAGGCTTTGTAGGCAGTCGGCTTGCCATCCGGCGGAACAAGCTGGAGCAAGCAGGTGAGCGAGCGACGCAGCCGGTGTGTCACCGAACCGTGGAAAGTGAGGAGCATCAACGGAGGCGGTTGGAGCTCCAACGGCTGGCAGGCGAGCTTATCGAGCAGATTGGCATATGCCGGGCCACAGGGGATCACCAACGCATGCAAACCCTGCTGGAGTTGGGGGCACAACTCCGGGATCATCTCGCTAAGCTCAACAGGGAGGCAGGTGACACACAGCACAGCTCCGTCGCTCCAGAGCGCCCCGCCGCGGGCCCGGTCGCTCCAGAGCACCCCGCCGCGGGCCCGGTCGCTCCAGAGGACATTTCCTCTACGACGACGTCGAGCTGCCTCCTCCGCCCTGCGATCCAGCTCTTCCTCCGCCCCCGCCCTGCTTCGTCGATGTCGAGCTTTCTCCTCCACCCTGCGATCCAGCTCTCCCCCCTGCCCCCGCCCTGCTTCGTCGACGTCGAGCTTTCTCCTCCGCCCTGCGATCCAGCTCTTCCTCCGCCCCCGCCCTGCTTCGACGACGTCGAGCTTTCTCCTCCGCATTTCCTCTACGACGACTTCGAGCTGCCTCCTCCGCCTCCGCCCTGCGATCCAGCTCTTCCTCCGCTTCCTCCCTGCTTCTTTGACGATGTCGAGCTTCCTCCTCCGCCTCCACCATGCGATCCAGCTCTTCCTCCGCCCCCGCCCTGCTTCGACTACGTCGAGCTTTCTCCTCCATCTCCACCCAGCGCTCGCTCCGCGCCCGACTCCGGCGGCAATCCACCGCTCGTGGCACCGTGTCTGTTTATGTTCTGTTTTTGTCATCATTAAAAGACTCATTTCTCAGCATTCACCTCTGCTACTATGCCTCATGTCATGTCCACACCCCGATCCCGTAACAGCCCTCTTATGGGCCTTGTTTTCATTTAAGTATACTTCCAGTATATTGTACATCATTTGTATGCATCAAAGCGATATGGTAACAACATGCGTACCATTAGAAAGCTTTGAATATTAGAGTTGGAGCTCTGCAAATCATGTTATGATATTCATTGCAATAATATAAATTGTGTCCAAATTAACTAGCATTGGCATATAATAATAAAGCATGGAACCTTAGCAAAACCCATTGACATATTTTTGCAAATGCATGTGTAAAAATGAAAAATTTCAAAGCTTTAGAATTTTATTTATTTTTTTTTTTTTTACCACCAAAGCTGCATAAGGCCTGTGGCTTTGGCCTAATCGACTTTCTAAGGTCAGAGGTGGATAAAGCAGGCGGAAATAAAATTCCTTATTCGACTTCCATGACACTTATTTTTTGTACCACAGTTAGCAAATTCTTTGCATTGTCAAGTTGCCCACACCATAAAGATCACTGTGCCACTTGGATATAATGTATTACTAATTTTACTTGCTAATAAGTTATTTTCTTTCTCACCTCCACATTCACTATGTCTGCGGGCCTCATAACTCTTTTTAGTTCCTCAAAGAGCTCATACATTGAATTTTCAACCTGTTGACTTTGACTGAAAAGAAGTTCAGTTATTATCCCATAACATAAAACATATTACATATATAAAAATATGATTTCATGCAACTATATCTCAGGAAAGACAGTTTTAAATAAAAATTATCATCAAGTAATATAAAAAGCCATGTGAGGCTGGCATGGCTTATCAATTTATTGTACTGTTTAATTAATTGCACTCACAGTGACAGCTTTTGCCTCGCTGCTCTCACTGTGCTTTCAGTCTGGATGAGAAAACACTGTGGAACAACAGGCTTGTCCTCAGGGAGAGCGAGAAGGTCAGTGCAAGACATGGACTCCAAAACTTGTTCAATTCGACAATCCAGTATGTCTGTGGTGGCCTTTACTATCTGCTCCAGGTGACGCAGGACTTCATATACATGTTCTATGACTACAGAGGAATTATTGATATTATAAAAGAGTATGAAGATTGGAGATAACAAGTGTTTGATTCGCCAACTAAAGCCATAAGTGAGCAAACGGAAAACATTTTATGGCACTGTTCTATTATAAATGCATTTTATCTCCTTTATTTTCTTGTTACACAGGTTACCGTAACCTATTCGTGATTACAGCAGTCAATTATTTTCATTATTTTTAGTAATAACTAGAAAATTTCATTCTGCCATCATGAGTGTTTTCATGGAAAGTGGGCTTTAAAAAGAGCTCTTTGGTTAGACAGGAAGAAATATTTCCCACCGGCAAAATCACCAGTTTTTCCTCTTTTTCTGTAATTTTATCTGTAAAAGCAGATTTGTCACAGAGTACCTCCTTCTAATCAACATACTGTAGAAGGTCCTGGAGCCCCAGTTCAAGAAGATCAACAATCTAACAGATGATCTCAGGTATGCATGAACACAAGTAGAAGATTTATCTAAAAAATCATGTGAGAGCAACTTCTCCCAACCATCCAAGAACAGTTTGATGATGAACAATGCCTTTTCCAACAGCATGGTGGAGCGCCTTGCCATAAGGCAAAAATGTTGTTACAAAACATTGTAATTTTCTATACTCCCTAGACCTTAATCCCATTAAGAATTTGTGGTCAATCCTCAAGAGGCAGGTGGACAAACAAAAAAACATAAATTCTGGCTGCCATCAGTCAGGATGTGGCCCAGAAGTTGATTGACAGCATTCCAGGGTGAATTGTAGAGGTCTTGAATAAGAAGAGTCAATACTGCAAATAATGACTCTTTGCATAAACTTAATGTAATCATCAATAAAAGCCTTTGACACTTATGAAATGCTTGGAATTATACTTCAGTACGCCACATTAACATCTGACAGAAAGATCTAAAAATACTGAAGCAGCAGACTTTTTAAATTTAAATTTGTGTCATTATAAAAACTTTTGGCCCCTGGCTGTAGGTAATTCTAATTCACTGGTAATATGGGGTAAAACAAATTAGGGAATATAAAATAGTTTGTGTTTAAGACTTTCTCATATTGTCTCACATGTGTTGATGTTGAGAGAGGTCCAGGAAAGAATGGTGAATCCAGGAGAAAGTGCCATCTCCACACGATTAATAAAAGGCTTTATTAGAGGCTGGAGCAGTGCAGGGATTCTGCTTACTGCTGCCCCAAAGTACTCCAGCATCTCCACTAGTCTGTAAACGGAAAGAAAAAAAAAAGTTACACTAAGGCAAGTATTAAGAGAATCTACATTACAAATTCTTCTGAGACCTACTTACTTGTTGTGAGTATTTTTCACCTCGGCTTTGTTAGCGTACATACTGAGGATTACCTTTGGCACATAAGCCCCCAACTTCTGCATGTATTTTGCCTCTTCTAGTACCTCAAGGACCACAGGGTCCAGGTTTATACAGATCTCCTAAAAAGGTATGATTAGTTAAGTTAAGCCTTTATTTGTCACATATACAGTACATTACAGCACAGTAAAATTCCTTCTTTGCATATCCCAGCATAACTGGGGTCAGAGTGCAGGGTCAGCCATGATACAGCGCCCCAGCAGCAGATAGGGTTAAGGGCCTTGCTCAAGGGCCCAACAGTAGCAACCTGGCTGAGCTGTGGATCGAACCCCCGATCTTCCGACCAGTAACTCAGTGCCTCAGCCCTCTGAGCCAACACTGTCTCTGATAATACATATATTTTCAGAATGCGTACAGCCATTTTAAATTGTGATTATCTAAATATAAAAGACTAGCGTTAGTACCCGAAGTTGACACGAAAAGAGTTTGTACAGTAGAAATAGTTATAAGGTTAAAGCTAAAAATACGTTGATCAGCTTTAATGTAATCAGTGATATTATTATTTCAGTTTGAAGCGCATTAGTACAGTAGCTTACTGTTCATAACATCACTTTTACTCAACAGTTTGATTTCATTTATGGTACAGGTTAAACTTTAGGCAGATATCTAAGTACTGCGAAAGTTTCATTAAATTCTGTCCAGTTTTGTGTGATGCTGCAACATAATATTTCTGGACAACCGGACAGACAGACATTTATCTGAGAGAGGTTATGTACTGTAGCAGGTAGCCTTGTATAATATGTTATGTATGATCAGAAACATGGAGCATTATCAGTGTGGGCAGTAACTTGGTCAGTACCATTTACCTGAATGTGGTACTTAATACAATTTCTGACGATCTACTTTTAAGTAAGTTTTTTTTTTTTTTCAAACTTAGCTAGCTTTGAAAGACAATATACTTTTCACACCTTTACACTTCTATTAAGGTCCTCATTACTTGTTACTATGAAGCAGTCTTGAAAGTCAGGGGATTTAATTGGTTAAGTTTTTGTTTTGTTTTGTTTTTTCGCAAAAACTTACTGTCCAACCTGCGGAAACATCATGAGGTATGTAAGTGTTCAATTCCATGTAAACGCTTGAAATGGAAGTTGTCTGTGCTTTTAGAGCCAATGTTGCAGTATGAAATATGGTCGGTCGAATTACAAGTTGCATCCATTACTTAAAGCATCCATTACTTAAAGCAATTCCACTGTAATTCCACTTTATCCTATTTCATCCATTCTGTTTTTCACTTTCTGCCCTCCAGAGGGATCTTGTATGTCATATATAGTTGCATGATTGCGAACAACCTAATGCTTAAATTATTTAAATAAACTGGTAATAAGCTTAAGTAAATACCTTAGTTTGTGGGTGCCTGATGAGTAGCGGGGCGTTGAGGCCTTGCTGTCCACGTTCCACTGCACTGACCCAGGCTCTGTGATACAGCAGCTCATACTCCAACAGAACTGCTGCCAGTTTGTTATACATATGTATAATCTTCTTACCCTCAGGAGTCTAACACAAGTAACAGGCATTTTAGTTTTATGCATTAAATCCTTTCAGAAAGTGTTTCAGCCTTAAGCGCTATCATAATTAATTGGAGCAAATGGATGACTGCTCGGTATAATGACTAAATCTGTGTTCTCACAGAGGCCTAGTGACATTTTAGTGAGTGTTTTTGCTTGTTTACTGAAAGTAAGAGAGAACATTAATAAAGATTGGACTATATTTGTTTCTTAGGTCGTAAAACTCGCTTCATCTTCATTCACGGATGCTTTTTGTCAAATATATATTGGAACCTCGGATTACGAGTAACGCGGTTTGCGAGTGTTCCCCAAGACGAGCAAAGATTTTAAATAAATTTAGACTTGATAAACGAACGAGTCTTGGTTTATGAGTACCACGTATCATGTATCACGCATCCGCTTCTTGTTTTGACGCCGAGTGTCACGTGATCAACTGAGCCAATAGTTTTTCTCTCTCTTGCTCTGTGGAATTGTGGGTAATCGCCTCCCCTGCTGGGTCTTAATGCGCGTCTCTTACTGGTATAAACATCATCCGTGCACTCGTGTACTGTTTACTATAACATTGTGATCATGTGTGTGTGTAAAACATATTTTATTTTGTGTCTGTATGCGTGTGTGTATAGCGCGTGTAAAGCAAAAGTCTTATTAGAGAGGTTAAAGATCCATTTTCTTCCTCTCTGTATCACCCTGCCGTTATGTGTGTGTGCGCTTGTAATTTGACACTGTACCCCTTCACACACACATTCTCGCCTTTTTTTTTCAGTATAGCTAATGACTATGTGGTTTTCCTGAAAAAGTCTATGGTAGTCCTCCTTCCCCATTATTCCATCCAGTCTATACAATAAACCAGGTCCACTGACAGCAAAACAGATCCAAAGCAAAGATGCTACCACCACCTTGTCCAAATATTGTACCGTGTTCTTAGGGTTGAATGGCTTATTTTCAGTCCTCATGTCTTTGAACTCTCCTACAGAAGGCTTTTTTCTTTGTCCATGTGGTCAACTGCAAACTCGAAGAAGTCCATGGCAATATATAACCTGTTTGAGTGGCATTGACGCTGGGGTTCAGGCAGCTTCCACTTCATAACAGGCCTATGGCTTGGTTCCTGGGTTGGCAGTGATCATCCGAACCAATTTTTGGTTAACCAATGGTGACAGGTTGGGGCTTTTTCCAGATCTTGGGAAAGTAGCTACACCTCCCAATAACTTGTACTTGTACAGTTCAAACTCAGCAGGTGTTGACACATGGATCAAAGTAACATTCATAATTTGTGCAAATCTACTACTGTATACTCTTTGTCATAACTGCCTTGGAGTTGATATAATCAAAACTTTAGTTTTCCCCTATTAAAGATGCAGGATGTACAATCATTGTTCCCCAGAAAAAGACCAGCTCTTTCATGATTTGAGGCACAAGTGCAAATGATAATAATTATAAAATATAAACAAACAGACACTAAATTATGGAAACTATAGGAAAAGTAAATAACTCTAGGAAAATCCTTACAAGTTAAATCATCAAAAGCCCACTATTTTGTGTTCTTGATGAATGTTTTAGAAATTTCTAACCACAATATATTTTTTTCTTTCTATAGATTATTGATACAGTGGCCAAAAGTGATTGCTCGGTCAGAAATAAGTGTTGTAAAAATTACCAATAAAATATCCATTTTTCTTTTTAGTATTTCCATTGGCATCTCGAGTTTTCTGAATAGATGACGTGACCATATTATTTTCCCAGCCACCTAAAATAAAGTGAACAGTAGTTGCAATAAACATATTTTATGCACATATTGGTAAAAAGTATAATAATAATAATAATAATAATAATAATAATAATAATAGCATGGCATAAAATTTTTTTTTTTTTAAACAAGATACAGTAGTTCAGTTTCCACTTACAGGAGGCAAAATTCTCAACATGGGAGGGTTGTCCTTGTTGTTTTTGTACACCTTTCGAACTTGCTCTAAGTCACTGACGAAATGCTGCAAAACTACTGCATACTTATTACTGAGGTCCATCTGCTTACCCACTGTATTCTCAAACCTTAGCAACAGATGAAGCTTTTGTTCTGTCTGAAAATTAAGGAAAGCTTTTAAAAACACTATTCAAAACTTTGGTAAAAGTCTTTTTATAAATGTAACTGTTTTGCAATTACACTGATATCGAATGTCTTTAAAATAATAATTAAATATTAAAATATACAAATCTAAAAAATTACTGGAATTGGGTTAGGAACTGTGCAGTGCTTTATTAAAGCATATAAAAGTGACCTGTTAACTTTATGGACGGAATTATTTATTTATTTTTTTAACAAATAACCAAACCATGTTGCTGTGTGCAACAGTAAAAGTAAAAGCAATTTTACATGCACAGTGTGATGAGAGCTAACAGGACTGGCACAAAACAGTTATATGGTCACAGGAAAAACATTGTTAGTTAAGGTAAATAGAAAAAGGCTTCAATTTGCCAGGGAGCATAAAGACTGGACTTTGGGGCAGTGGAAGATGGTCATGTGGGTGGAAGAGTCCAGTTATAGAATATTTCCAGTGGGCACATCAAATGAAATAGGGACGTGCATGAAGTGATGCACTCAAAATCACATATTAGCCATTGTGCAAGTGCAGCTTACTGTAGTTGCTAAGACTGCCCCTATAAGTGTATACAGTATGTGTAATCACTCATCTACAAATGTCTATCATTAAAAAGCACAATAAAAATAAATATGCTCCAAAAAATATCCTAATGCATTAAATATCCTATAATGTAGACAAAAAGGTAAAACTATTTTCGGCTATATCTCACCTCCAGAGTAAGACAATATACATTTTGTCTTTTATTCCTAAGAAACAAAATTTCAAGTGTGTGTCGAAAATTTCAAGCTTTTCTCACTACTGAGGCTTGTGATTCATTTAAAGCCTCACGGGACACAAATTAGAAAACCAAACAGGGTTTTTTGTCCCATTAAGTCACACACCTCACTGCTGTCAGCATTATGCTCACACTATGCTTGAGGAAAAAGAGCTCTTTTAAGATTCTTTACACTATATTGCCAAAAGTTTGTGTCCACCTTACCATCACACCTGTATGTGAGCCTTCTTCATGATGCAACTAATTGTCTAGAAAGTCTTTGTATGGTGTAGCCTTTTGATTTCCCTTCACTGCAACTGAACTTTGTGTAATACTGTATATTGTAGTTTGTAAATTAAAAGAAACAAAAATAATGATATCACATAAAATGGAGGATACAACAGAATCTGAATCAGGAGATGTTTAAAAACTCTTACAGGATGTGGCTGTTGAAAGAAGGTATCCAGTAGTGTATGAAGACATTGATACAAGCCTTGTATTTGCCCCTTAAACTCTGCATAGTCACTGTCGAACTGCGAGAGGAATATCACATTGCATGATATGCACAGAAAAATATAATAATATAGTAATAACAACATCTGGAATGTAATAATAAAGAAATAACATCTGGAATTACTTCTATGTCATACCTCCGTTTTGCGTTGATCCAGCATATTGTATGTTTTCGACTTGATGTTGTTTACAATAGTTTGGAAGCGTACATGTACTTTTTCAATGCCTTCCAATTTAATTAACTGCAAAGCTGATAGAGTTTCTAGAGTTGTAGTCAAGTCTGCAATATTTTCCAGGCGTTTGCAGAATGTATCAAATTTTCCAAAGACATAATTGTCGCTGCCCAAAAAATAATGATTATTATTGAAGATAATTATTCCAAATAAAATGATTGCATTTTCATTACATGTTTAATGAAGCATACCAAAATATATAATACAGACTGAAATTTTATTAATTACTGTTATTTTAAACCATCAGTGTTAAATGAGCATAGTAGGATATGGTTAAACGATTCACACCACACCGACTTCACACCAGTGGTCATTGCTATAGGAGGAAGATACTTTGCTAATGTACACAACCTCATGCCACCAACAGGCAAACTCCACACACACACACCGGAGGTAGAGATATGAGGCGACAGTGCTGAACCACCATGCCATCCTAAAATAGATTAATGCACTTGATGTACTTTATTTATTAATCTGGACAAAATAATCCAACTGTGGAAAATATACTATATTAGGCATGATTTTTGTTTTTTTAAAGCACTTTAATGGGCCCACAATTCCACATTAAGGACTTTCAACATTTGAATACGACCCCTACAGTGCAGTAAAGCTACTCCTGCATCATGCTGTAGGGGGTAGCTTCTTAGCAGCACAGACAGGACAAACTGTCCAAATCCAGATGTGCATGGTCTGTAGAGACTCTACTAAAAAGACTTAGTTAGGATGATGTAATACAGATCAGATGGTCACAGACTCAAACCCCAACCCCAGCACCACCAAACTCCCACTCTTGGGCTCTTTAGCAAAGGCCGCTACCCCTCAACTGCTCAGATATAATAAGATAAATATAAGTTGCTGAATAAAGGGCCTTAGTATTATATCAGTTGTTAAATTAGTAAAATCTTTAATTTGCTTTGACATTATTTATTATTGTGCATACTATAAAGTGATGGCCAAAAAGAAAAACATTTTGAAAAGACAATTTTGTAAAACAGTATAATAAGCTGCACCAAATGTGGTTGGGAATGCTTTCAGAAGCCTCTAGAATATGCAAAAATATCTGGTGTAGCTTTAAGTGTTGTATACCTAAATTCAAACTTTTGCTTGTTGGGGTTCTGTTGGAGGTCTTCCCATATTTTTTGGAAGCACCGCCGGTACTGCTGGTTTAGCTGCAAACATTCACTGATTCTCGTCAGCATTTCTTTCCTGTAAGAAGCAAATTAATCTTAATCAATTACACACACGTTGTACTTACAACCAAAATTATATGGACATCTGATCCTCAATGCTATTTTAGGCCTTCCCAAGACCACACAGCTAAAAGCTCACACAACTGTCAACAATGCAATTTGGACATTGTGACCTCAACCTCATTAAACACCTCTGCGATCAACAGGAATCCTGTGTTTTAAATCGATGTTTTATGCATTCTCACCCAAGAAGAGGTCCCAGTTCTACTAATGCCTTATAACTGAAAGAGCTCACATCCCCAAAGCCTCATTCAAAAATCAAGCTTCAATTTTTCCAAAAGAGAGAATGTTATCAAAAAAGCTAAATAGGGAAAAGTATCTTTAAAGTGTTTAAAAACCACAAATGGGCGTTACAGCCAGGTGTCCACATACTTTTGTCCATATAGTGGATTATGAAAGCACCAAAATCCTAATCTTACTTGTGTAGGGAAAAAAAAAAATCAGGATACTATAAGATTGCATGAGAAAAAGCTAAATCATTAAAAAACCTGTATGTTTGGTTAAAATTCCCCAATTATGACAAGATGTCCTGCTATCACCCAAATATTAAATAAGATAATTTTCAATTAATTTGGTACGGCCAACCCTAACCTTATGGTATGAGCTAAGTGTAGGTCGTATAAGGCTACTGTATGTTCACACTGCAGGCAAAAGTGGCCCAAATTCTTCTCTTTTTTTTGCGTTCAGATGTGACTCAGATCTGATTGTTCCATACTGTTGTGAACGGCACAAATCACATCTTTCCAATTTTCGATTGCAAATGTGGTTCTAAATCAGACACAGATCGGAATTTATTCTACTTTTACGTCAGTGCAACTCAACATTCATCATAATTTCATGTTAGGAAGAATAGCAGATTACAGTGAAGGATTGTACTAGGACTGTAAATGGCCCTGTGTGTCTATATGCTGTACATTCTCCCTGAAATTCACTCAACAATTATCACATTAAAATATATTTAAGTGCACTAACTACAGTAAATGGTATTCACCTGTCCAAGTCCCAGAGTTTGGTCACTCCTTGAGAAAGGTATTCCTTGCAAGTGCTAACCATTTGATTAGTGACCTTCACAAAGATGGAGGTCATATGCTCAGAGGTATTGTAGGAATAGGACACATTTTGGATTAAAAGAATGCTGTTCAGTAGACTTGGTATGTGTGCCAACATATTCGTCTAAAAAAAAAAGCAACAGACACAAGGATAAAAATAAATGTCTAAAAACCCACAACGGTATTTTACACAAAAATCATCACATTAAAAATGTGACCCTACGACCCTACGGCCGGATGTACATTCATGAGGTGGGGCAACAAACAAGGGGCGAATTGTTAAATTCATAACCACACAACAGGAAATGGAAGTTCAAAAAAAAAAAAAAGTACTTTTTAAATGAATCCATTCTCAGAAAAAAGACTTGTTACTCTATACATTTTACTCTTTTAAAAAGACTGCAGGCTGTCACTAAACTACTGTTTGGTGTGTTGAATTTCCTCAACACACGGGAAGAAATGAAAGTCTTTTGTATTACTGTAGTTACTGTATTTTATTTTTGTACCTTCTGTAACTAGGGTTGCCACATCACACAAGCTTTTTATTTCCTACTGAAATTAATGTTCTGCACTGAATGCACTTTATTTATGCATGAAATAATCTTAAAGAATTACCAAATTTATTTAAATCAGTAGTATTATTTACATGTTAGTACTGTCAGGAGGAATTCACAGATTTCATACCTACCGGGGTACATTTTCCCAGTGCCTTGAAGAATTTTTCTAATGTGTATAGATATTTCACATTATCCTTGGCCTCATTAGCCACAAACGTGACTTTTTCATCCTAAAAAGAATAATCAAACAAAAAACCAACTCCTTAAATTCTGTTCACATTTACATTTCAAAATACACAATCTGTCTTTGTCCAATGATTATGTGAACTAACCATTTCTTTCCATTTATTCAGAGCCTTTGACCTTGCCACCTGCAGAACTCCGATAACTTTCTTTACCTCCGGCTGCTTCATTTCATTCAAAACACTGTCAAGACAAAATATTCAATTAATGTTAAATAAGACATCAATCAGATCTTTCAAAAATCTGCTATGGGTTAATTTATAACCCATCATAATAGTATCTTGTATAATACTAATATTTGAAAATTTGTACCACTTAGTATTAAAAGATGCTACTGTATATTGGAATTAAAAAATATGTTGATGTAAGAATAACCTCAGAAAGAGGATAGGGAGAGAAGATTTTTAAAAACAAGGGTTTAAGCCATGGCTGTAGTTTGTATGTATGTATTAGGGGAAATTTCGGACAGGTCTTGTGTCAGTCATTTTACAGACAATTCCCAATGCCCCTTCACTCTACACCCTATCACAGTTTATTGAGAGGAAAGAAACGTCAAAGAAGGCTGCGTCTCCCAATTCAAGTCACAGTTTTAGACATGAAATGCAATAACACCAGGATAAATACTCGCTTTTGCACAGTGTTATTGTTACACCATGCTTTATAAGTAAATGAATCTGTATAAAGCTTTAACGTATTTCACTGGCTTTCTTTTTAATAATGAATACAGCTGATTTTTTTGAATCACTCAGTTCTCACGCTGCCTTCAGGGTCAATAATGACCAGTCAATATGTTTTGAGGAATCAGAGAAATCTGATATGATTTGCTCCATCTCTGACTGGTCTGACTAAAGTGATGAGTAGTGACTGGCCTCCCTAAATTGGTGGTCTCTAAAATAAATATTAATTTTAAAAAAAGGTGCATTCTCAGGTATTCACACAGGTATACCAGGGACTGATATACAGTATGGTCATAATATCATAAATGAGGAAGAGTTCCCCGTTGTGTCTGATTCCTCTCAAGGTTTCTTCTAATTATGACATGTACATTAGGATAGGCTACCGCTCTGTTCTGTGAGTCCCGGATATCATAAAGCCACTACAAACCGATTAAGCTCACCTTTCCTCTTACTCCTCCTCATTCTCCCTGTGTCTCTGGCCCTCATCACTGATTAAAGCACACGTGTGCTCTTCTACTTTGGCCTGATGACACTGCAAAAACTTTGGCACTGCCAATTGGGTAGAATCTACCACAGCAGTCCTTATAGCAAACATGACTAAAATCTTTGCACAGGTGTCGGCATCCGCCTCCAAGCTGTTAAACGTTTTCTTGTGTAGCGTGTCCGCACTACATTTCCACTTAGGTCTCATTTTTGAATAGGAGAGATAGAAAAAAAGCAGGGGGGTGGCATGAAAATATTTTATATAGGTGGAGTCTTCTACTCTGGCAGCCTTGGCACATGTTGTCATAGATGTAATGATGAAGTTGTGCCAGTCCTTGGCTTATGTAACGATGCAGGATGTGCCAGTCCTTGTCCTAATTAATTAAGTACATATTTTATAATCTACATACTTCATTCTGAAGATTCATCCCTATAATTTCATACTATCTTAAGCTCACACCAATCCGTGACCAAATTCTGTAATGGAGGAAGGCCCCTGAGATGTTGGACTATTGATCATAGAGTTTAAACCCACACCCACAGACCCAAAGGCAGGACTCTGGAGGTGCAAGACCACAGTGCTAACCACTACGCCACCGTGCTGCCCAGAGTCAAACAAACAAATGGAAAAAACAGAAAAAAGCAAACTCCTGCAAAAAGCACCTACCTGTTAAAGATCATCATTTGTTTTTTCCAGTGCTCCAGTTCCACCGAAGGCCCAATGTTATCCGCCTCTTTTCTCATTTGTTCGCTTTCAGTGAGCACCTGCTCTATCTGCTTTGTCCAACACAAGAGCACCAACTCCAGCCTTTCTACCAGCTCAGAGTTATTTGCTAGGAATGACATGCAATTGCAATTGTACATGAAGTAAAAAATTGTTTAAAATTGTTTATTGTTTATATATATATATATATAAATATATATATATATATATATATATATATACATACACAGTCTTATGCAAAAGTTTAGGCACCCCTTAAAAAATAACAGATTTTTTAATTGAAAAGATGTTAACA
>JAOVVB010000046.1:29602833-29618042 GCA_028570985.1 Heterobranchus longifilis
TTGCCTTCTGTCAGTATTTCTCCCTTAGACAAGGTGTGGGGCATGGCAAATATCTCCAATTGTCACTAGGTCACAAAAAAGTTTACACACGGAATACAAGAGAAGGGCCTTGGTCTCCTTATCATTAAGGATCTAGCCAGAGTTTAGTATGATACACATCTGTTCATTTTTATGGACAACTTTCACTGTGGGTTTTTCAAGGTTATAAAAAGCCAGGAATTGGGTGTCTTCATGTCTGTGTTACTTTTCTTGCTATCAGAAAGAGACCTTTAAAACACTGTTGAGCAAGATGGCAACCACGGTTTCCGTGTTTGGCAGAACACCAAGGTCAAGGAATTGCCCTGATCCCACTGAGAAAGAGTAAGTGAAGACCAAAGAGCAGAATGGCGCGATTTTGGTACTGTCCGTGCACCATGTCTCATTTATGTAAACAGAAAGCATGCCCCCTGGTTTATTACTGGAGTCAGCTGTTCTGTTGGCACAATGACGTGAGCGGCCTGCTAGCTCCACTGTGGGATCTGGTATGTTGTGAATTAGCCATATGTTTGTAAAAATCTAAGTAGTTTCTCTAGCAGATGAGCACAAAAGTCATTAGATTTTGATCTTGTCATGCCCCTCACCACCACTGTTTTAATTCTGCTCTCTTGATACAAATCTGTGGATAAACAAATTTAGATCTTTAGATATACTGTACACACCATTCCACCAAATGCATTTATACATAGCTCTTAAATAGTGTGCTTCTCGACCAGGTTAAAGTTATTACAATAAAACACAAGATAAGTCAGATGCAATTTGTTTTTGTTGCAGGAAGTAAAGTAAATGAAAGAATTTTAGGCAACATCTTTTTGATGAACAAAATGGGGAAAAAGCAATTATGCTAGAGGATTTGAGTGCAGGTGCAGAATGTCTGTGTGTATTGTAATAGTGCATAGAACCTGGTGGGTGGGAAGGTCACAGGAGACAGACCGTCTGTTTTTCTAACCCTCAATAGAAAACTCCAATAAAACACTGTCCCAGTATTTTTGGGCTTTTGTCTTTTTCTCAGTGCTTTCCCCACTCAGATGTTGTTTAAAAGAACAAACAAACTAAACACACAGTGATCTTACTCAGAATCATGTGTTACCTTCTAATTTCTTGCAATTATTATTTTGACAGGATTATTGCTTGAAGTGTACTGTATAACGATAATTTTACTCTACAGGAAGTTGAAGTTGATGGTCAAAATCCAGCATCTCGGCATACACCAAGGAGCCCTTTAGAGGTGAAGCCCAAGCTCTGCACTCCTCTTCCAGTCACAGCTTCTGCCAATCTGGAAGAGGAGGATGAGGGAAATAAGATCATGGCGGAACTGCAGGTGGGATATCTATATTCAGTATTACTGCTCAGAGTGTCTATAGAGTGGTAGGAATGAACAGCATGTATTTCTGTCATCAGCTATAATTATTATTTCTAAACAAACATAGCTAATAATTCGCTCCTACCACACGGGATGTGTGAATAGTTCTGGATGTGACACCTGTAGGACGATAAACAAAGTCTTGAGCGCGTGTTGAGCAGTTGTGACCACGCTGCCATACACAGCTTCTAACTAATTTGCTCGCAGAGTTTGGAGATAAAGGACAATCAGAGGATTTTTAATGCCGCAAATTTTGACAATGGCATAACAATGCATTTGTGTTGCACTACACAGAAACTCATGTACTCGGCACAGAATCGGTAATGTCCACTGTGATCGGTCATAGATGATCAACCTGAAAAACAACTTTTTCAATTCTGGTCACTGGCTGATCGACAGGTGCATCTGCATTATAAATGTAATAAATCATTAAAAAAATTATTTTGGAGTCAATGTGGGGATAAGGCTAAGACAAAAGAATAGAGATTCAATGATTTTTCCACGATATCCGTAGAGAGAAATTAGAAATAATCAAATGGTTTTAGAAAAACACTGAGCACTTTCTTAGGAAACCTGTGTGTTAATGCACTGATCTAATCAGCCAATCGTGTGGGAGCAGTGCAGTGCATAAACTCATGCAGATACAGGTCAGCGGCTTTGTGTAATGTTCACATAAGCTATCAAATTGGGCAAAAGATGATCTTGGTGATTTTGACCATACAGTACTTTACTGATCCCAAAGTTAAATACAAACATCCAGTAGTAAAGGACACAGTAACACAGTAACTACCCAGTTTTCTTAAAAGAATAGCTGACTCAGACCTTTTTTGTGTAGTCAGTCAATGCTCACTGCCCAGTCTATTTACTCATCCAGCATTTGTATGTCCTTACTACCTCAACATTAACTCCTCATTAGAGGGTGGACCTGGACTGGCAAAATGCAATTACCACCTCCTTGGTTTTAATGGTGTTCAAATGTCACCATTTCAACTACACCAGGTCCTATCCCAGGCTCCTTTACTCCCCCTCCTTAAGGTGCTACGTGCTGCTGACCACGATCTTCGAGGTGTACTTCCTAATCCTGACATACTGTGGACAACTTGTGCGGTAGTCTGTAATCCAGGTCTTGTCATGTTTGAGTCCACTTGAATGTCAGTCATTCTGCCTCTTAAAGAGCTTGGCTGGATGGTGTTAGATGTTAAATAATAGAATCCTTGATGTGGAAGGAAACTGATGGAGTACGTAGGGGATGGCATCAGTTATTTTCTTGCAGCTTCCCTTCTTGATAGACCTGAGGTCTGAGAAGTCGCTCCAAGGCCTTTATAATGTGTGCAGTGCCCCTGGCCTAAAAAGGTTAAACTCTTTGGGGCAGTTCTTCTTAGGGACTGGAATTAGGCGCGGAATTTGTCCCTAGTTGCAAACTGAGGTCAAATATGTATTTGAAGTGGCTCGCTTAGTTCTTCAGCATTCTAAGACACACCCTATATGAGCCAGCTGCCTTGTTGAGTCTCTTCAGTTCTCTTCTGACCTGATCTGCATGACGATTGAGATGGCAGCTGAGGGGAGGGGACGTGAGAACTGAACAGTAGGCTTAGCAGAGGCAGGAAAATCTGTTGTAGGACCAGTTGAAATCTTTGGCCTTCTCCATTCCCCCCTCTTAAACATTGTTGTTTTTGTTGACTTTTTGCAGCCTGTTAAGGCATTTTTATCATCACAGAACTTAGAAGAACAGTAGTTATTTTCTTGCAGCTTCATCTCTACTTTCCCTTTGTACGACTCCTTGGCCTGCCTCAGTCTAATCTGGTGCTTCCCTTTAAACAAAAAAAAAATTAAAAAAAGGCCTTCATTTTTAGGTAATGAGGTGCTTGACCTTGCTGGTAATCCAGGGCTTGTTAATAAGGAAGTAGCACACAGTTTTATCAGGAACAGAGATATCCATGCAGAAGTCGAGGTAGTCAGTCATGCAATGTGTGATCCCCTATGTGTTTTCAAAATGAGGATTCTGCAACAATTCCCATGCAGTGCTCTCATGAAAGTTCCTCAGGGTCTCCTCTGCCTCAGGAGACCAATTCCTAAACAAGCGTGTGGTGTTGGCTGGCTCGTGTCCTGGGGCTACGAAGGCCAAGTGGTGTTCCGGAGCAGGGGGGTGACATTCACTTCCCTCACTTTAGCATACAGCATTTTTAATGTCCTGTTTTTTTCTGGTGTGGTAATCCACAAACTGATGACGTAGTAAGTGCAGAATTCAGTCACATGAGTAAAGAAAAAAAAGCTTGAATGAGTAGGTGGGTCCAACCTTTTTCACTGTTACTGTGTGTGTGTGTGTGTGTGTGTGTGTGTGTTAGTGTGTGTGTGTGTGTGTATATATGTGTATATATACAGTATTTATCTCTCACCTTCATTCTAAAAATGCCATGTTTAAGGCTTCTGTATGAGCCTCTTAAAATTACTTAAGGTCATCGCCCACCCAATGGCTGGGTTTGATTTGAGTGATGGCAAAAAAACATATTGATGTGTAGTAGTGGCCACCATATATAGGAGTTTTTCTATTGAAGTAACAGATGTATAGCAAGTAATAGTTTTATATATGATTTTATTTTCATTCTCTTATTTAAGAACTTACACTAGTCTGGAAGCAGACATGATTTAAATCAACACTCAAAATGGTGCCCTCCCAATTTAGGATGACTAAAATTATATAAAAAATTTACAAATTATAGCATTCCTTTAGAATTTTAGCTCTTTATCATCATTATCAGCATGTGTTCATTTGCTTTTTGTGATAGTCTTTTTTGGCAGTGAATTTCATTGTCTTTGTGTAATGGTGTTAGTTTGACATATATGATGGGGTAGGATTTAACTACAGTTTCCAATGTCGTCAGTTTCCAAGGTAAGGTGATTGGTGCAAAGGAATGATATGGTAGGCACTGTGTTTGTCATGCAGACAATGCTTTATAGGTTACTACAGTATAGGAACATGGACCCTAACCCCCTACAAATATTCTCCCTCTCAGGTTTTCCAGAAGTGTTTGGTTAAAGACATAGAGCTCAAAGGTTTGGTAGAGCCACAGATCAAAGAGATAAGATCTGGGGCTTTACTACACCTTAAAGAAAAGAAGGTAATGGGCATGACATCTTTTAACTATCCCACTAGCTGCTTGTTCCTACAGTACCTATAATTTGTCCCTGATGGCTGCTCTTAAAATGTCTGTTGCCATTTCTGCTCTTCTTACTGTACGTACTTATGTTGGACATCTGTACCACAATTCTCACTGATTTTCTTTTTCTAGTCTCTCCTTTTCCCTCTAATAATCTATAATCTATATATACTTTCAGCTTGTAATCAGACTAGACCAGTGTGCGTCAATATCCATTTAATAAACCAACAAATTCTTTGTCGGTGTTATTCAGACAGCTGTTTTCTATTTTTGAGTCTTTTAGATATGCATATCTCAAATCTTAAATATATATATATATATTGCCTGTCCAGAAATAGGTACTATGTAGTATAAGGCACTATGACTTTGACACTCGACCGTCCTTATCAGTGTTTTCAGCACGTAATGTGGTGGCCAATTCATGTGTGAAAATGATTCCTCACTGTCCCAGAGCCACTCATTTACAATTTGAGTCCTTTAATATGGCCATGCCATCAGTGAAGAAATACTCCATAGATGTGATAACTTCTATGGATAACTTGGTATCCCCAATAACTTGGTCATTTGCTACATTCAGGTCATCAGCTGACTTCATTTTATTACCACCTAACGTTACTGAGACTAGACCTGGCCACACAGCTGTTTAGTCCCAATCCTCTTGACATCTGAAATAGCTTTTTTTAGGACAAGCACTGTATTCATACAGTATACTTAAAACTGGAAAGTGTAAACAGTGTTAGAAAATTCAGTTTACAATCATTTTTTTGTTACTGCTCAGAATTTTATCATAAATTATATAAACAAATTACTGTGTAACTAAATATTAGGTATATTTGTCTGCATTGTCTTTATCTTAAATTTTACATTCTTACATAATCAACACTGTGGAAGTAATTAGATTTAGACCAAAGTATTTGTTGCTATTGCTGAAGAGTTGTTCCTACTGAACATCTGTTGCTCTCATCGTCTTACCTGCTCCATGCCCTGCTGTAAGCCTTCTGCTGTATCTTCTAGATTAAAAGCATAACCTTTCCTCTGAACTTCTGCTCGGTTATTACGTATATTTCGCATATATCTTCATATATGCTATGATTGCTAAACAAAATGTAATTTGTATGTAAGGTTAAGATGAAAGATTTTTAGATAACTTATGAATTATTTGAAATATGAATTTGAAATATGAATCTAAAATTATTGATGGGTCGTGAAACTTTTAGGGGTTAATGTTAATGTTAGAAAAGAGTTACCAGATACATTAAATTAATGGTGGCAATAATTTATCTGCTTAAAATGAGATAAGATCATCAGTTTAGATATTAATAAACATTTGCATTATTGGAAAAGATCACCAGGTAGATAATATGGTGGTAGGAGTTCTATGTAACGTGATGTTATTCTTCATAAACCTCTAGCAGAATGCAGAAATTCAGGAGAACAAAGATCTGGTCATGGATGAAAATGGCAACAGCGCAATACGTCAAAATGCAGGGGTGAGCATCTATTTTACTGTATTTTTGTCTTCTTTTTTTTTTTCAATTCAATCTCAATAGGGAAAAATAACAATCACACATATATGCACTTTATCAGCATATGTGGTGGTAGAATGTATTCTTTACAGTAAATGCCTCGTGACATTATTACAGGTTGTTAAGGTTTTTTTTGTGTGTGTAAATTCAATGGCAGTCATTTTACTAATTATTATTACTTAAGTATAAGTGTTGTTAAAAATACTTTCATGAGTATGACTACCTACTTAATAATTATTAATACTCTCTTTCTGTGACCTTTAAACCTTAAAGGTCATCTATTACGTCACAGCACAGATCAGCAAGGAGTCTCCAGAGGAGTCAACTGACAACAGAGATACATCTCAGTCATCCCCCCCACAGGTGTCAAAAGTCAATACTTATGAGAAATCCCAAAACAAGCTGCTGGTATCCCCAGATGGTCTATCCGGGGTCCATTACCCAGAACACATTTGGAGCCTTCCTAGTGATTTACCACATACACCACTTACTCGTTCAAGCTCACTGAAGACTAAGAAACAAGACCCAGGTAGCCCTACTCAGGGGAAAGTCCATGTGGTCAAAGCTCCACAGGTTCAACTTAGCATAGAGGAGACAGTGGAGTCTCCAACATCAATTTGTACCCCAGTCTCACTGGGTAGTCCTGACCTCATTCACCCCAAGGCACCTGCAAACCATGGTGAGTTGACTTCAGCAAATCAGCGGCAGGTATTTAGTGTGCACAAGACTAGGGAGAAGTTTGAAGATGTGGATGATGAAAGTGAGACTTTCCTCAGTCCTGACTTGCCAGGAGAAGAACCTCCTCCTCCTCCACCTGATAATATTGCCTTCATGATCACCAACACCAAAGTGCAAGCTTTGTCCACTGGAGAGTACCAGGATCTTGTAAAAGCCAAGAAAGGAAATGTGCAAACTGTCACTGTGGGCAGCAAACCACAGAATAAACATGGCAGTGACATTTCTACGGTGTCTTGTAGCAATGGTTTTGATGATGCTGAAAATGGTGAATTCAGTAAAAAACCTGTCATTATTATTTTTGATGAACCAATGGATATACGCTTAGCCTACAAACGCCTTTCCACCATTTTTGAGTGTGAAGAGGAGCTGGAAAGAATGTTGACTGAAGAAAGAATAGAGGAAGAAAGTGAAGAAACTGAGGATGAGGATAAAAGAAATGTACAGGTAGCACAAGATGGGAACAAGATGAATTCTGGAAAAGCACAAAATGGGGCAAACCTCGTTTTGCCTTCATCTCTGCTATCTGATGGAGGGACTGGAACACAGGTTACTACTGATCCCAAACAGGATGTTAAGAAGAAGTTTAAGTTTAAATTCCCTAAAAAGCAGTTGGCAGCTCTAACACAGGCCATCCGCACTGGTACTAAGACAGGCAAGAAGACTTTACAAGTAGTGGTGTATGAAGATGAGGAGGAATCAGATGGTACTATTAAACAACACAAAGAGACCAAGAGATTTGAAATTTCTTGCTCCAAGGAGGATAACTTAAAATCAGAGTCTACTGCACAGGAACCACATGAAAGGACAGAAGAGATTCGAAAGAGCGCCTACAAAACACTTGATAGCCTTGAACAGACTATCAAACAGCTTGAAACCACAATAAGTGAAATGGGACCAAAGTCTTCCGACGACCTGCTGTCCACTAAGTCCACTGCTGTTTCCTCCAAGCCTCGTGCCAGGCAGGGTGCAGAGGCTTTAAACAAAGTAGTTCCTCAGAAAGCTTTGGTCACCAAATTTTCCAGCTCCAGCAAGCGCCCTAGCCTTCGGAAGAAGCCCAAACCACAGCTTCTTCCTCGGCCTGCTGGGAGCAACACAACAGGCGTGTCTGTCACCCCAGCTCCGCCTCAGCAGGTCTCTCTCTAACTCTGACCGTCTTGGTATTGAAGACTATGGGTTTCTTCATCTCCTATTCCTCACAGTAATCCCAGTCTAACCAGTGGCTTTCACAGATACCTAACCTTCTCTTCCTTTTCAGAGCAATGACTATGGGATCTCTGCTTTTTAACCCTCTATGTAAATATAATATCTATTTATGTTTTATCTGGTGTTTTGTGGGTGATTTTCTAAGAGTCTACAAGACTGCTTTTATAATGTATATTCACTGAGGAGTTTCTAACTTTGGGTTTAAACAGCCAAAAAGATTACTCACAGACTGAGCACACTGTCACTTTGTCTTTTTTCTTGATTCTTTTAATGGTTCTTAAGGTAACAAGAAGAGAACAAAAAATGTTTCTCTTGGTGTAGAGGTTTGCATGGTTTTTTTTTCATCATTTTCTCTTCTGTGGCCATATTCAAAGAATTGTAAATGTAAAAGAAAGCTCTTAACAGCAGTGCCCCAAATGGGGGAAACTGGGTAAAAATCCTAATATTCATCCATCTTTAGTAATCACTTTTCTCTGGTCTTCATGGTCTTATGAAACCTGCATTTACACCTGCATATACTGTATATTAAATGTTAATAGCATCTACAATAAATGCCCTCTGCACACTGATAATAGCAGGTGAATAAATCCGCCGAACATTGTCATTAATGAACATGCATCATCCATAAAACATCAACCCTGCCATTCCTCCTAGAACAGGCCTTTACTGGTAAAATATACTGCCTGTAGTTGCGGATATTTTTTAAAAGAAATGCTTAATTGGGAAAACTGTGTGGATTCTTTGGCAAAATACACAGGAAGTGGACTGGCTATTCTACAGGTGGAGGGGTTTTCTTTTCATCCCATGTGTTTCCTGGAAAGGCTCCAGATCCACTGCAGCCCTGATTAGGATAAAGTGATAACTGAAGATGAGTGAATGAGTAACTTTTAGTTAGAAACTCTAAGTGTCACTTAGAAGAACTCTTAGTGGTACAATGCAATTTTTTGTGAATATGGCCCCTGATGTACATGCCTTTAAATGTTTTTTAATGCTACAGAATTTTTTTTTTTTTTTTTTTTTACAAACTTTCCAATACACCACATTTTGAGTTCCTTTTTTTATTTCTTGTTTGGTTTGAATCCCTTTTGCAGAATGTCAGCGTGGCCTCTCCTACTAGTCGGATGCCAGTGCCCATGTCTGCCAAGACCAGGCAGCAGCTGGGCACCTCAGACAGAGAGAGGGCAACTAAACAGCTAAAGCTGCAAGACTCACAGAGGCAGTTTCGCCAGGTAGTCTTATCATAGAACCACTGGTTCACTCAGCCAGTGATCACACATTTAGATGAGAGCATGTATCTGACAGAACAAAGTGCTATAGTGTGGGTATTTGAGGAATGGACAAAAACTTTGGAACAGGAGAAATTGGAAGAGCTGTCTATTGTGTGATCACCTCAGTGCTGACAGTAACACTGGATGAGATGTTGATGACTGTGCTTTCATTGCCTGTGGCTAAAGGCATGTGATGACTGCAAGGCATGATGCGTCTCTTTTAACATAATGGAATGCGTCTGTTAATTCTTTTTGCTTTGGGCTTTGGTGCTATGTGTTGGGTCACAAGGACAGGAACATTTTAAAATAAATTCCTGAGTTGCTGTCACAATTTATTCTCCTTTATCCCATATTCCATTACCCTTACCTATACTGTGCATTGGGGAGATGCTGCTTAAAGTATTAACTAATACTACATCATATGTTTTATATTTTACTTTGCATCCTCATCCAACCAATTTCTAACACCACAAATATCATTGTTTCTCATGACACAACTTTCCTTGCCCGTGTGCTCCTAAACTCAATATCGAACACTTTCCCATGTTCACCTTTCAAGGGATGAGTCCCCTTTACTAATTTCAGGATGAACCTGCTACTAAACTTCCAACATCCTGTGGAAAAATTTCTGCAGTTCACCGCCACTTCTCTGCTCTTGTATAACTGGTTGGTTTCCATGACACTTTGGATTACTCTCTGGATATGAATAATCTTAAAACATTGTTATTTCTTTTCCCTGGTTTTCACTCTTAGTGTGTGTGTGTGTGTGTGTGTGTGTGTGTGTGTGTGTGTGTGTGTGTGTGTGTGTGTGTGTGATTTTGTCTTAGATGTTAATATATTCTCTTTCTGATTTTCTGTTAGAATTACATGTTAACTACTTCTATTAGAGTAATTCAAATGTTTGAACATTTTCACATATGCATCATGACAAACCTTAGGGATGAATATCCATCTTTTGTGAAATCTTTGTTTACAGGCTAACGGAAGTGCTAAAAGATCTGGAGGAGATCCCAAGTCCACTTCCCCTACAATGACTGCCTCTAAAATCCCCGCTTTTTCCACTAGTGCAGGAAAAGGCGCTTCTCAGCCCGATGCTACTAACCCTGTTAACCATTCTGCTGTTCCCTCTTCCTCTTCTTTCTCTTCCTCCTCCTCTAAATCTTCTATCCCCAACCCTCGCTCAATCCCCAACTCTTCCTCTCATATTCCCTCTCTTACTAATGGTTCTAGTAAGCTTGCACAGTCCACTCACAACACTAAAACCCTGTCCTTGTCCACACAGACCCAAAATGGACGATATTCCTCTTCTTCCTCTTCCCACTCTCCTCTATCCCCCACCATGTTGTCACAGGTTTCAAAGAGTATCCGAACCATTCACACTCCAAGCTTCGTCAGTTACACTCGGCCTCACAGTGGGAACTCTGGGAAATCAGCTATCCCTACAGCAACAACCACCAAGGACACTGCATAGAATGCTCTGCTGCTCTGCCGTCATTTGCTTCTGCACTAATGAGGTAGTGCTGCTCCGACTTTGCTCCACAACAGTATACCTTTTTGTTTTTTATTCTGATTAACTCACATTTACATTACATCCAGTGTTGTAGATATCCAGTGTATGTCTGTTTTGTTCTTTCTTATTCATACACTTCTATTTGCTTGTGTTTTCTGTACGTTTGTTTTTTTGCTCCTCACTCAGTTTAAAGTGTTTAATGCCTAATTTTCTAAAAGTCATGGCAACAGAATACTGATATTCTAATAAGTGAGTGTTCACGGTAGAGCTGGATATCATTTTGATCTGTTGGTCATTTTACCCTGACAGATGGTTGCAGCAATAATTATGATCTGTCTGGTTTAAAGTATCAAGTCTATATATATATATATATATATATATATATATATATATACACACACATACACACACACACACACACACACACACACACACACATGCGTGTGTATATAAAGTATCTCCCAGACAAAAATACCCAATTGGTATTTTTGTGTTTTTTCAAGTTCACTGCCTGTTAAACTTTTATGAAAGTCAGTAGTAATTTTATGCCTGTTTGTCAAGGTTGTCTTTATTTTGCATCCTCATTGTTGAAAACAAATGAACATAGTTCAACAGAATCTACCTATATGAAATTATCTAGCTTTACTGTAAGATTATGGCTTTTAAGTTGATAAACGTGCTTTTATAAATAGTGTCCTACTCCTGTATATACTTAGTGATACTCCTCAGAGTTTTCATTGAGTTTTGGTTGCATAATACACCAAAGTTTATTTCTGTCTTCCTGTATCTGTAGAGATCTCATGCAATTTGAATGTCATGTAATAGAGTAACCATGTCTGCATTTTGTAAATAGACATTTTTTTTATTTGTGTAAATCTTTAAAAACCAAACAGTTTAAAAATATCTAATGGCAAGACAAGAATTAATACATTAAACATCTGCATGTTTGTCATCTGAATTGTATTTTCTGTTATTTTGTTCAAAATCTTCTGCATGTGTTTAAGGACAAACCTAGTGGATTCCTTAATTATTCTTATCCTTAAAAATATTTTCATTAACATTATAAAAAGCATTTTGTGTTAAGTAATTTCTACGTTGATGTTTGGGTCATTTTGAATCATATCTTCATTCAGTCAAGCTCTAATCTCCAGTCAGAGGCAACCAGATACACTGATCCCCCGAAACATTACAACTCCTGACAGTAAAGTGAATAATAGATTTTAATGTTACTGTGACAATTTTCAAAGGGTGAGATATACAGCCTTTTAATTCAGATTTTTGTATATAAACAAAAAAATAATCTTCAGATCATAGCAGGCAAATACAACAACATTTAACTTTTTTTCACCATGCCATTATTTATTTAACAGAAATGAAGCCAAAATGAAAAAACATGTGGGCAAACCTAAGTACCTCCTTACTGATTCCACAGGATTTAAGAGGGTAAGTTATTATTAGCAAAAATTACTAAAATGGTCAAGGCTGGCTATGATAGAAAAGTTGACAGAACATCGCAGCTCACTGTGTATGGAGCTGCACTACACCTGGCCCATGGGGCAAATAAAGAAATAGGCCCGGTTTGACGGATCACATTTGATTTTACTGTATTTGGGTGTGCATTACTTGCTTGAGCAAGAAATAACAGGATGCACTATGGGAAGAATGCAATCTTTGTCATGGCAACAACATTTCCTTATGGCAGTGGTCTTTTTCAGCAAACTGCAAAAATTGTTCAGAAATGGTTTGAGCAACATGTCAAGGTGTTGTTCAAGGGGGTTGATTTGGCCTCAAAATTCCCCCGGTCTCAATCATCTACTGGATGTGATGGACAAACAAGTGACATCTATGGAGGCACCAAATTTCAATTTACAGCACATAAAGCATCTACTGCTAACATATTGGTGCCATATACAGTATCACAACACACTTTTAGAGGTCTTGTAAAGTCCATGCCTCAATAGGTCAGAATGGCTTGAGGACACACGAGGGACGTAATGTTATGGACAATGTACTGTATATTTAGTTTCCTACTGAGCAAGCCAGAGGCAACAGTGGAACTGCCTGAGAGAGTAAACACGTTATTATGTATGCTGATGCCTTACAGTTAAATTAGACAGACTAAAGACATTTACTGTACTCACTCATTGTCAGTACAGGGTTGCCGGGCCTGGAGCCTATCCCTGGGCACACGAGGCAGAGTACACCCTGGACAGGGCACACATACACTCACACGCTCATTCACACACTATGGATAATTTGGGAATACTAATTAGCATAATTTGCATGTCTTTGGACTGTGGGAAAAAACAGTACCAGGAGAAACCCACCATGCACACTTCATGCACATAGACCCTGCAGCGGGAAGCGAACTCAGAACCTGGAGGTGCACCGCAACTGTGCCGCACTAGACATTTCAATTCTATTTTAATTACTGTGCAAATTTCACTCCTATAGGAAAATGTACACTCACACATTTAAGCAGTTATCTAATTACTCAGTCATGCAGATAGAGGTCAAGAGCTTCATGTAATGTTATCAAGTAATATTATTTTAAAACCCGCTGAACAAGGAAATTAACATGCATAACTGTCAGTTATATGGTTTACAAAATGTATCTGATTTGTTTTCCCTTTCCAAGATCAGTGTCACAACTGAGGATTATTTAAGTTGTCATCTATTTGGAGTTGCCTTTATTTTGAAGTCTTAAATTGTGTACCTTCATTCATTTAGAAATGTACATACATTTGGTGTTTGGTTGTGTTGCCTTCAAATTGCTTGGACGTGAATCAAATGATTGGTGGAGCCTTCCACAATCAACTTGATACTTTGCTTAAGTTTGCTCAAGAATGCGCACAGGAAGAAGTCCCTTTCTCCCAGGACCTCTACGAGTATATACCATAGGGGTGCTTAATGAATTCAGTCTTAACAAGAGTACCTGGTCTACTGACTCTAATGCAGTGCCTGTAAGACAAATTTCCAGTAGAACTAGGATTTCTAAAGCTACTGGTCAGAGAGGCAGTTTTTCCAGGCAGTGGACGGTTGATCAACACATATTTACTATGGATGAAACAATATGGTTGGCCCACGGTTCCATATTTACCTCAGGTTTTATATCAAATGGTGTGCTACTGCACTGGAATTTATATGAACAGAAAAGAAAACCATACAACAAGCTCCAACCGAAACTACAGCAGAATCATGTGTTTCCCTGTCTCTCCATCTTTCTCCATCTCCCCTGCGTCTGTCCTTTTCTCTGATTTAGCTGTGTCCTCTTTATCTATTTATAATCCATCTTTATCTCACACATTAATTTCTACTTCTTTCTCTTCTCTCATTTCCTCATTTCTTTGTGCTCTTCTCTCGCCCTTCTCTCATGGTCTCTTTTGCCACTTACTTCTCCTTCTGTATTTCTATTCATATCTTTCTTCTGCCCAGACATCATCATCAAAAAATGTTTTAGGCTATATTTTCAATTGCCTTAAATTTTGCTATTTGCTTGTCACTGCTGTGACCTACAGCATCACAATATTAAAGGTTAATATCCACATACTTCCTCATCCTACACTGTATGAGAATGCTGCACCTGAATGTAATACATTTCAATAAAACTATTAAATGAACTCAGATGTAACATTGATTGTGATAAGAGTGGTGTGGTCACGCACCATGCTGTGAAGGGCCTGGTGAGTGGCAGGTGGAACGCATGGAAGGCGCACCTGATGAGAGAGAATACTGTACATCTATTTAGTGTTTCCTGAGCAGAGTGAATGGGCAAGAGAGATTCTGGTGTGTGTGTGGGAGAGAGAGTGTGTGAGAGAGAATACTGTACTGAAAAGAAAATTCACAATGAGCAAGTGAACCAACTTTGACTCATCTACAGTGTCCACCTTCCTTTTCCATCATTACCCTGTCACAGTGATCTATACTGTATATATAAGTAAAAAAAAGTTTTTGTCTGTACATTGGCCAGAACTCGCTTTTTCAGTGATATTTTTACGTTTTATGAATTAGAGGATCAAAACCAGTGAATTTTATGTCTGTCTGTCTGTCTGTCTGTCCAGCCAGATTTTGTCACAGCATCACGCAAAACTGGAATTCAATGAAACTTTGGCAGTCCTTCTTAGTTAACCCTAATGAAATCAAAATAACAAGCAAATCTCTGTAAGATTAGAGCAAACATATTCACAGCAGTCTGAGGGCATGTAAAATACCCGAACTGAGAGCTCAGTGTTATGTGCTAAAACTCAACCTTATAAAATTAATATTTTTGTATTAATAAGTTACACAGTTCTGCTGTTCAGACAGACATGTACATGGGCTTCAACCTGAAATAATAATGTTACTGATTACATTAAAGCTTATCAGATTATTTTTATATAAAACTCTTTAATTACACTGACGTGTGTG
>JAOVVB010000046.1:29625608-29636783 GCA_028570985.1 Heterobranchus longifilis
ACTCTAATGGCATCTTACATGCCTATTTTTATCAAGCTTAGAGTGATGACATTTCACCAGAGAACATCTGGCCAAATTAAAGCAGTCAGAATGATCGTGCTGACACTGGCTACCTTCATAGTGGCCTTTGTGCCCTATCATGTGCACCGTTTGCTTTATATTGAGCACCACTTACACAACAAATCTAGTAATGAAGATAGATCTTTGGCCTTTGCTAACCGCTTAACGTCTGCTCTCACATGTGTTAGTGGTATAATGGATCCAATTATGTACTTCTTCTTGGCTCGTAATTACCAGACGACTCTGCTACAGCTTTGTGGAAAAGCAACAAACCAAGACAGGCGACAGTCCACAACCTGAACTTGAGACTTCTCACTGGAAATATTTACAAAGCCTACATTTAATATATTGTAAGTGCATAATAAAAAAACATAATAATAGTCACTGAAACATTTTTTTAAACAAGACTACTATCTACTAATTTTCTTAATTAATCTTTTATGTATAAATGATTTGGTAAGAAAAACTGAACCAAATTGTCAACCAGACTCTGTATGATTGCTAAACATTTTTATTTATTGATGCCCACAAAACTCCCTAAAATGCTCACTGACTGCCATAGTAATGGCTAAACATTTTAGCAACACAGCAGAAATGCAAAGGTTTGCTAAAAACATTTGGTAGTGTAACAGACAAATGACAAGGACTGGAGTCATGCCTTAAATTGTCTGACAGCTAAGCTTGTTGAGACCTCATGGCTCTGCACAGACAGACCAGCCCATTGTCCATTAACACATTCATGCTTCATTTTTCATAGCTGAATTATTACATACTCTATATTTGTTGATCTTTCATATGCTTTAATTATTCCAAATAATATAAGAGAACTGTTTTTCACAAAATGCTCCAGATGTTATTCTTAGTTCATGACTAAATGAACTTGCATGAGGATGCATTTTTAATACTCAGTGTCTATACATTTCTCTGGATGAGCACATTTGCTAAATGCTGTAAATATAATTAAATATGCTATTTAAATATAAGAGTATATTCCATATATAAAAGTGCATTAATCCATGCAAATACTGACTGGCCAAAACAAAAGTTTCAGAGGAGGATCAAATTATTGGGCTGCATCAAGTAAAGAAAACAACTTTGGAGATTCAAAATCACTGATATTGGGTTAATAAAAAAAACTGTCCAACACATTATTAAAACCTGGAAGAAAAGTTGTGAAGCGTCATCTTTGCAGATGAAATATGAATCATAAATGATCATAATCAGAGATCAATTAAATGTTAAAAACTTAAAGAGAAACCATGTGGTCTTAAAGGTCATGTGGTCTAATAAGTCCAAACTGCCCGCCTTCCAGAGTGATGGATGCGCCAGGATAAGAGGGAAAGCGCATAAAGGTTCGGCAACCTTATGTGGCAATGAAATAAAGTCAGGTTTTTACATCTATAGAGTTTTTCTTTCCTGATAGCAGGGGAATATTTAATGATTCAAATTGTGAAAGAGTGAAAGGGAATTTTTACACATGAAATATTACATTCTGTACGTAAAGCTAAGGGCAGTTGAATTAAATATGGGAGTTTCATTTGTGTTTATTTGTTTGGCCAGGCAGTGTAGTGTATATGATATGAAGTCAATTAATCCTTTTACACTCATTAGGAGTACAAGTAGGATACAAACATTTTCCCTAAAATTTCAAGTTGGTAATAAATGCATTTTCTTGTGTTAATGCTCCGATGAAAGATTTTATCAATTTTCATTCATTTATTTTGTTTTAAACTGATGACAAGATGTATTTTTTCATTTTCTTGTCTTTTTTATACTCTCCAGTATGTTATAGTTTTTAATCTTTATTTTTATTTTTTTTGTTGTTATTTAACTTCCCATATTCATTTTAACCCTCTGTGGACTAGAAATTGGTGTCATTTAATCTGTATAACCAAACTGTTTGCCTTTTAGTAATGTTGCTTCCCTAAATGTTCATTTATTTCTTGAAGTATTGGTTCTGTACTGCAGTTAGGGAAAAACAGTAAAGCTTTTCTACAAACCAAGTCCGAACAGTATGTATAATGCTTCCATTACATTTGACTCACTTTGACTGATTTCATCAAAGCCAGTGGTTTAGAAGCCCATCTCACTCAGTGGTGACGCAGTACAGTATGATTAATGCTGTGTCAATATGTACTTGGGGATATTTCTCACATTGACACTTTCCCCTAAGCAAAAATACTCTAGACAGCTTGTCTTAGTGAACTAATTACCATAAATGTGGGTTATTCCATAAGCAGTCAGCACCTCTCATCTGAATTTAAACTACCTATTATTTGAACTCTTGTTATAACTCTTGACACACGCACACTGCTCTCTGGATCTTGTACTTTTAGATTATCAAAAATAATATTAACATTTTCCAACAAGCTTTTTTAAACAAAAGAAGTTGCATTTTAACCAGATTTGAGAGTCAGCCTCAATTGTTTATGTGTATAAATCTGCCACGTTAGTAAATATGAACTTTAAAGAGTTAAATTCAAATCCAGATTACTAAATAACACATTAATAAACATGAGCAATGCCTCTTCCTCCGGTGGTTAAATGAGGAAGAATATCCTGGAAGAATAACTTCATTTAAAGCTTTATTCATGTTCTGTCAAACTAGTTTCTGGTAAACAAAGTACATTTAATCTTTGATCAATAATAGTTTCATTTACAGTAAGTGCTTTAGAAGTAAGACACACTCATTACACCTGTACACATGCTCATTTATGCAGTTATACAATCAGTCAAGTGTTCAAGAGCTTTAGTAAATGTCCATATTAAACATTTGATAAACATTTGAAATGGGAAAATGATTAATCAAAGCATGATTGTTGGTACCAGATGCACTGGTTTAAGTAATTCGGATTCACACACAATTGCTCCTGATACGCAGAAGGGTGTTCATTAATGGGCAGTGCATGTAGATTAAATATAGAAAAGATAGTTTCATTTCCCCAGTCTAAAATGGTTTCAGATACCTATTTAATTTCATTTAAACTGTGCATTAGTCATAATACATGAACTTTTTGAAGGTTATCTTAACTTGATCAGGTGTCCGAATGTTTAAAGTCAGTGTTCTGCTACACTGTAGATAATGTAGCTCCACTTAAAAAAAAAGATCATTAAAATGCACCACCCTGGTGTAACAATCAAACTCACACATTAAAAGAGGTCACCATGTCTCACTCATGTACTCACCATAACTGCTTTTAGGAGATGAGAGCATGCTTCAAAACTTCACACAGCCAGAGAAATAAGCTCAGAACTGAACTGGAAATTATCCTGAAGCTATCCCACTGCAGCTCTAAGCAATGGCATATTCTCTCTACACTAATATTGAGTTTAATTATTTTCTATGTTATTTTAACAAAGGAGCTTTAAATTGAGCTTATCAAAATGCGAATATGGATTTTTATTATTTAGATCATATTGTGCGAGTGAGACATTGTGGTGGCATATGTAAGGTTCCAGGGATGATATAAGAAAAAAAAATTATGAGGAACTAGAATCAAAGGGGAACCTATCCTCCTCTAGGTGACAACAAATATAATCGTATATTCTTATTTACAGTGCCAAAGTTAACTAGCTCAAATACCAACAGCATGTAGTAGTGGGCCTGTCTTTGCAAAGTTGCTAATCAGTTGCAAATTACAGTAGGGATCTAAACTAAATGGCTTGTTGAAAGGGACAAGCAATGCCAATCATTTATTTACTTTCAAAAAATTATTTAACAGGAAGAAAAATATCACAGGAAATGCCTCAGTGTGTTGGGGAAAACCACACTGCATGCATGATGCCTATCGCTTATTGCATATTGATACTTGGTGCCAGGAATTTTTGACTTCTTGCTCATTAGGGATAAACTTTTTTTTAAAAATCCAGATTTTTAAAATTCTTGCTTTGCAACAATGTCCATTTTTAAAAGCGTATATAGAAATAAAACTAAATTAAACTGAACATCTGGGCGGTTCAGCAGCTTAGTGACAAGCACAAGAGGTGACAAAAAGATTGGGTAAGTAAGAATGATTCATAGGGCACCTGACTGAAAAATGCCATGGCAACTGTAAAGGTTTTGGCTTAGTTATAGGTTGGGTTCCCAGGATCTCTAGAGGCACCTCTGGTTAGCTCTGTTGCCATACCTCAAATGATTGGGGGAGTGTGTGTGTGTGTGTGTGTGTGTGTGCGTGTGCGTGCGTGCGTGTGTGTGTGTGTGTGTGCGTGTGTGTGTGTGTGTGTGTGTCTGAAGGTTACAAGAGGTTGTAGTTCTCAGCCACCTCCGTCCATCCATTCCTCCACCCATCTAAGAACCCCTGTAGTCCAACTAGGAGGCCAAGGCTTTCTTCTTCTTTCGACTGCTCTTGTTAGGGGTACAGTAGGACGATTTGTCTCCATATACGTAACTGTCTGCTACATCTTCCTTTATCACTCCAACCATCAATGGTGAAGGCCATTATATTTATCAACATTTACACGTGCATTCATACACTATATGGGAACGGCAATTACCCTTATCTACCCTGGAAGAAACCGGAGTGCCCGGAGGAAACCCCTTAGCAACATAATTTTTCCTTACAGCAATAACCACTGGTGTGAAGTCATAAAATGAATGGTGCCACAAAATGTGCAAAATTTTAGACCGAATTAAATTATTAATTTTAAATACAGTACACTATAGCGACCTTCATCTATTATTACAGACGGTCTGAGTAACAGTGTGAGGAAGTAGAGCCAGCTGTGACCAGTTTTCGGTTCGACTCTAGTTTGTGCTCAGAGGAGATCCGTACAAGTGGGCGTGGCCAGTCGCCCGGTTGATCCGGAAGAAGCGCCTGATTATTTACCTCTGAGCAAGCCTGAGTGTCTCGTGCGCTGTTTGTTTAAAGCTCAATAGGCAGAATGTTCTAGTAAGTTGCTGTTTAGAGTTTTCATGTCGTTTTGTGTTTCGACATCTCGTTCTCGCAGTAGCAATTCTTAATTAAGTGGAGTGTTAAGTAGAGATGAGTGACTTGGTCCTCATCACCCTGGGCAACAGTACAGGGCAGTTAAAGTTATGGACTCATTTCCCTGTGTATGCTGACCTGCTGTTAATGTCCTCATGATTCTGAAAGTATTTAGTCTTTCATTCTTTTAGATAGATTTCTATCACATAATTAATTCAATATTACCTGAAGCAAACATGTCCATGTTAAACTGATCAATAACTATCTAACATCAATGTCCATATTTTGTTGTAAAAGTGCAAATTATTATTCAAATGATTTAAAAAAAATTTATGTAATATGTTATAATTAATATGCCATATAAAGATAAATAGGCGTAGTGGTTATCACTGTCGCCTCACACCTCCAGGGTCTGGGTTCGGTTCCCACCACGTCTGTGTGTATGGAGTTTGTATGTTCTCCTCGTGCTTGGTGGGTTTCCTCCCGCAGTCCAAAGATATGCAGGGTCAGATAATTGGTGTTCCCAAATTGCCCGTAGTGTGTGAATGAGTGTACAGTATGTATGTATGTATGTGTGTGTGTGTGTGTGTGTGTGTGTGTTTGCCCTGTAATGGATTGGCACCCCATCTAGGGTGTACCCCATCTTGTGCCCTATGTATAAAGTGATATAGAGTGAGTGAGAGTGAGCATTAAATGAGCACTGTAAATCTCTTTGGTTGTGTCAGTGTGACACTAACTGTATATTTTTATCCTTCTATCAGTCTCTATCAGCAGGAGCAGTGATGACCAGGGTGCTAGATAGAGTTTCACAAGAGAATTATGGGTACAGCCTCATCTTTAGTGAGTCCTGGTGATGTGATCGAGGATGGGTATGGGGCTGAGGGTGGTGAAGCGTGCGAGATTCCTGTGGAAGTGAAGCCAAAAGCACGACTGGTACGCAGTTCGTTCAGACGCGGCCCACGGGTCATCGGGGCCAGCTTCAAATCCACAGGCTCTGTGGAGCTGGAGTATGCTGCTGAATACGAGCGTCTCCGCAAGGATTACGAGATCTTCCGTGTAAGCAAGAACAATGAGATAGTGGCCATGCAGAAGAAAGAGGCCAAGCTGGATGAGGAGAACAAGAGGCTACGTGCCGAGCTGCAGGTATCAGAACAGAACCAGATCTCAACCAATCTGTCTGCCACAGAGTCTCAGTAATGAAAAACACTTTAGTCACATTCCTCCTGGACTCATGACATGATCATATGTTATTTTTTTCCTTTTGATTGAGGAATACATTTTGTGAACTGATGAATATCCGAAATGATAGAGCCCCTAAATTGGAGCAACATAATGATTATAACACAGACACTTTCTGTTAATTCTATAAACCTTTATATCCTCTGTGTTCTGTGCCTACCAGGCCTTGCAAAAGACCTACCAGAAGATTCTCAGGGAGAAGGAAAGTGCTTTGGAGGCAAAATACCAGGCCATGGAGAGAGCAGCCACCTTCGAACATGACAGAGACAAAGTGAAACGGCAATTTAAGGTGCAGAACTTTATTAAACCTGTTCTTTGCTTTTTTTACAGATACAAGAATGACACAATTTCAGTAAAGGTTGCCATTTCATTCGAGAGCTGCCTGAAGCAACTGCATGCCTTTTCAGTATGTAGTGATATCAGTGCTGATTGAGGATGCCTTCCACATGATGCAGAGTCATCTAAACTCCACTGTTTGTGCATCTTGGCCAACCTTAGTGTTTTCTTTTTTCCTGATAACTCTGCCCATGAGGCTAGCTGATCTGAGCCTCCTACACATAGTGTCTGTGCACACTGGTTTCTCTTGTTTTTTTTTTCAAGTTTCAGGAGCAGGAAGGCTTCTGTTTCTCAAAGAGTACTTCTTTCTCTGGCAGATGTGCATTTGGCCCTTCCACTGCATCTTCTGTCATGTTGCAGTATGTTTCTGGAAACTAAACTGTAGTGTTCTTGACTACATCTCATATAAAAGAACTTTTTTTTCCTCGAAACATGTATAGCCTTATCAGTTTCTAAGGAAACCATTTTATTTGGCCATTTTATTTTTAATTTACACTGAACATGACAGGTCAGTCTCACGATGGAGAAAGAGCCATATATACACACTAATTTTTGGTTTACTAGACATGAACTTATTTTAAAGGGGATGCATGAACAATGTAAATCAATCCACACTTGAATTAAAATAAATAAATAAATAAATAAATATATATATATATATCAGTGGCGGCTGCTCTAAGACTACAAGGGAAGCCCCGCTTCCTCTACTCTATATATATATATATATATATATATATATAGAGTTTCTCTCTAGTTTCTCTCTATGAACTCTAATGTTGGGCCTTTAAATAAATTCAAACTATGTGACTTATAAGTGTCTTACTTAATCTTTAGCTATACAGTACCATCTGCTTCTCAGTGTACACTCTTCTTACACAACCTCTCTCTCTCTCCTCACTTGATGAACAGATCTTCCGTGAGACAAAGGAAAAGGAAATTCAGGATTTATTAAGGGCAAAGCGTGATCTGGAGTCCAAACTGCAGCAACTGCAGGCTCAGGGTGTTCAACTGTACGAACCTATTGACTCTGACTCTGATGACAACCACACAAGTGTCACAGGTAAGATGTTCATATCTATACAGTACAGTATGTGTGCACCTGATTTCCAATTTGAGTAGTTCTGATTTACTAATTATTGTGCCTGATGGTACTGATAATGCTTGTTCAGAATCAAGTAAAAATCCTAGTTTTCTTTCAGTTAAAAAAAGTATGGATAACGCATGTGACACTGTAACAATGTAACATATTTACTACCAGTCAAATGTTGGACACACCTCCTTCTTCTCCTTCATTGTTTTTCTTCATTTTTTTTTCAACATTGGACATTAATATTGAAGACATTTACATTATGATAGAACATGTATGGAATTATGTAGAAAAATGTAAAATAAAAAAAAAAACAGAATATGCTTTATATTTTAGATTGTCCAAAGTACCTACAATTAGGCTTGATGATAATCTGGCACACTCATGGCATTTTCTCACCAGACTCATGAGGGAGTCAACTGGAATGGTTTTCAGTTTACAGGCGTGTCTTGTCAAGAGTTAATCTGTGGGATTTCTTGCATTCTCAATGTGCTTTAGACCACAAATTGTCTTGTGCAGAGGAAGGGTGAGTACCGTGTCAATAGCCCTATTAGTGCCACTGCAACTACTGTACAAATCCATATTATGGCAAGAATCATGTAGTCAAGTAAAGACAAAAGACATTCCATCATTACCTTAAGAAATGGTCAGTCAGTGTAAACAAATCTCAAGAACTTTGAATATATATAAAACCCCAAGGGCTGCATCACCTACACAATTATTTAATTTCAAACTGTGGCCATAAACAAATAGATGTTTGCAAAATAACATCCATTGGAACCACCTTAATTACAATGTATATCGCTACACCACCACACTTTTTAGTTTATCAGATAGTTTCCAACATTTACGTTTTTACGGCATTTGGCAGACGGCTTTATCCAGAGCAACTTACATTTTTATCTCATTATGCATCTTAGCAGTTGAGGGTTAAGGGCCTTGGTCAAGGGCCCAGCAATGGCAACTTGATGGTGCTGGGGTTTGAATCTGGGACTTTTAGATCAGTAAAGTGTCCACAAGTGTCTTGTGATTCTTGTGCTCAAACACAGTTACAACTAATCTGTTAATTACCAAGTTCTGTGGGTGTGTCTAGAGGTGTTGGTGAATTACAAATGAATGGTGTTGGACGCTGGTCTTCCAGGATTAGAGTTAGAGATTCCCGTGCTATATAAATGTTTTAATTTGCTGGCTTCATTCTATATCTTTTTTTCTTCCTCCCTAACCTGTCTCTTTGACTCTAGCTGCAGGGACACAGTGTGAGTACTGGAGTGGATGCATTCTTGGTAGTGAGCCTTCCATGGGGAGTATGATGCAGCTGCAGCAGGGTCACAGAGGGCCAGAGTTTGCTCACAGTCTCATCGATGTCGAGGGGCCATTCGCCAATGTCAGCAGAGGTTAAAGCTCCTCATACACTTCAGCTGTGATTTACTACAGTTTTGTTTGTGTGCAAGTGTGTTTATTATGGACAATTACACTTTTTTGTTTTTTGCCTTAATGCATGTGCAGTTTTGACAATTTCTTGTTGTTGCTTTGAAAATTAATGGTCACTTTAAATAAATACAACCGGTGGGTGTTAAATTAATCCAAACAACTGAGATAAACAACAGAATAAAGCATTCTACAGAATATAATAATAATAATAATAATAATTAGAATTTGTCAACGTTATGACATGGTCAGGTTGGTGAAATATAAGATGTTCTGCATATGCCAAAAACATTCAAATAGACTCTGCAAAATATTTTTATTCACATAAATCTTAGGAGCCTTTTAAATTTATTTTAGATTAATATTGTATTTGGAACAGGTTTTAGGCATGTCTCGCTGCTTTTACTTACATAAAACATACACATTCATTGTACACATTCATTACACATGGTCTTCTTTGTGTTGCAGCTTTCTTTTTGAGAAACTTGCTAGAGCTAATTCGAACAAATTGTCTATGCAAAAACTTACTTTTATTGTTGTTTATACTCTGCAGTTTGATAGTACTGTATTTTTTGCATTTGCATTTCATCTCAAACTTAAATCAGGAATGATAATTTCAGTCCTTTATGTAAGGGCCTTTGGTACTTGTCCCAATTCTGTAATTAGTAAATGATTTCATTTTTTATCTTCATGTTATGGGAACCATTATTTATTAAAAATAAAATGCACAAAAAAGACATTTTTACATAATGTACAATGCTATCCTAGGCCAGGAAGATCTTAACCATAATTTAACCATGAACTAGATTAGACATAGTGAGTAGATCAGATTGAATGAGTGCTATTATATTGACATTAAACATCTGTTTTAGATGATTGGGATGCAGCAGTGTCCAGCCTGCTACAGGTTTCTCCTCATGTGTCTCAGGCTTTATGGAGTAACACAGTCCGCTGTTATTTCATCTACACCCAAGAGACCAGAGCAGAACTCCAAGCCTTTATACAGGTACACACATCCACATTCACACACCACCCTCCACACGGTCAGGCCAGCTGATGCACAGTATGACCTGGTTCTGTCTCTGATTCTCAGACTCATTCACCTGGATTGAAGAGGTTTTGTGAGAGTTTGGGTCATTTCTATTTAACTGTGTGTTTCCCGGAGGAAAAAGCTGCTCTGTATGCTACTGAGCGCCAGCTGGAGCTTGAGAGGAGCTCAGTGTGTGCGCTGCTGCTCAAATCCACAGTGTCCAGGTGAGGCGTATATATATATATATATATATATATATATATATATATATATACACACACACACACACACACAAGAATATTCAAACAGTATGTGTAACTCTGCAATTGAAAAAGTGGAAAAGTAATAAGAACTTCAACCCTATGTCCTGGTTGTTCCCGTTTGTGATGTTTGTTTTTTTTGCATGCTTTATGCTAAAACATCTTTGTTGTTATTTGTGACTGCTGATGTTGTCCTTTTTTCACTTTCTTTCATAACTTAAGTTGTGTAATGGAAGATGTGGAGGAGGCATTTGTACGCACTCCAGACTCTCGTCCTCTGCTGGTCTATTTAAATACGGGAGAAAAGAGAGTAGAGAGTGAGGGGGCTTCCTGTCTGAGCTCAGCCACTAGAGACCTCCTGGAGAAAGTTAACAATGCAGACAAGGCCGCTAAGGTTAAGGTAGGACACACCTTTGCTTCTTTACATGTTCCTAGACAAATATCCCACAATTAACCAATATGACATATACATACTCACTGGCCAAAAAAAAAGTCGCACTTGTTAAGATATGCCTGGGCCGTCAGGGAAGAAAAACTTCATAGATCTGATCTAGATCAGACATTAGTACATTCAGGTCATCAGCTGACTTCATTTTATTGCCACATAACGTTGCTAAGCCTAGACCTGAGCAACTGAAGCAACTCCAGATCATAACACTGTCTCCAGAGGTTTGTACAGTGCATGATGGGTGCATCGCTCTGGAATAGACTCAATCTGGACTCACCAGGGCGGCACGGTGGTGTAGTGGTTAGCACTGTCGCCTTGCACCTCCAGGGTCCGGATTCGATTCCCGTCTCTGTGTGCATGGA
>JAOVVB010000046.1:29648005-29658926 GCA_028570985.1 Heterobranchus longifilis
TGCATTTTGTGTTTACTTGTGTTATCTTTGACTAATAGTTAAATGTGTTTGATGATCAGAAACATTTTGTGTGACAACCATGCAAAAGAATAAGAAATCAGGAAGGGGGCAAATAGTTTTTCACACCACTGTAGAAGCATACAGTGTAATATGGGATACACGTGTCTGCATGACATGTTAAAAGGCACTTTTTAAGGGAAAATCACTTTTTGTTCTTTTTTGTTCATTTACATGGGGTTCCAGGTTGTGTGCCACAAACAAAAATATATGAAATCTTTTTCTTTCTTCCAATTGTATCCATAAATCTGCTTAAAGGAGATTAGATTAGTTAGATCCAGATAAATAGATATATACTTTATTTCCATTGCACAGGATAAATTAAAGGTCACTCCTTATGGTGCATGGAATAGAATACAAAGAATAAACTATAAAGATAATTATTAAAATAGTACAAGTATTAAATTACATATTCAGATAGTACTTGATTATAGTAATTAGACAGTAATTGATATAATAAACCAGCTGAAATATTGCACTTAAGCAGGTACTGCACATGTTGAAGAGTGTAATCCGACAAGATATTAAACTTTAAATATAACAATAAAAATGAAATTTAATAGGACTGAAATATTGCACGACAGTATTATACATTTTTTTGTTGAAGCACATTATTCTTCATCATATCTCTTTTCTTAGCACTAGATCATCTTCGACATTGGACAGAATTTTGCATCAGAGTGTGTCATGTCAAGACACAGTGGCTTTGTACAGGCTGAGCCTGAAGATGATCCTGGATTCACTGAACACAGACAGAGAGAGGCACATCATGAGAGAAGTGAGTTTTATGTCTTAACATACTGTACTGTATGTGAGTGAATACCACTCTAATGAACAATTCAGAAAAACTTTACCAAACATCATTCAGCATTACCAAACACTGCTGGTAAAAACACTACAAAAAAAATTTTTTTTTTAATTTAATACACAAGGATTAATCACGAGCTTTATACTAACCACATGTTAGCTGGATCTCAAATTGCTCTTAGAATGCTACAAAGTATTTTACTTAGTAATATTTTACTTAGTCTATTTTACTTATAATTGTGTGTGTGTGTGTGTGTGTTATTTTCTTCTACAGTTACTGTGCCTGCTCTGTGCCAGTCATAATGGTGTTAGTGAGTCTGAACTCTTGGAGATTTTCCCAGAGTTGTATTTCCCAGCCCTCTCCTCTCTGCTGTGCAATCTGCAGAAACTCCTCATCGTCCGCTTCAGCTGTGGCCTCGTCCGCTTTCAGCACCCACAGGTGTTTTTTTTTGTGTGTGCGTGAGGGAGAGAGAGAGAAACAGTTTCACATCTTATTTTCAGTTCACTGGTCAAAATGACTGGTAATAATAATAGTCAAAGTAAATATAGCTACTATAGAAAGCTATCACTAAACAGGAAATTGTGTTTGAGGAATACGCCATCCCTTGCGAGAATGTCAGTAATGATGTTGGTCCACGGTTATTAGTGTTTCATTTTCGCAACAGCTTGCAAAAAGCTTATATACAGGTTCAGTGATCTGTATCCCGTCTACAGCAGGCCATACTGTTTCCTGCCTGTGCCAAGCCAAGCGTATCAACATAGAAGGGCGAGAGAGAGAGAGGGACACATCTTATGCTCAGTGCAAACTACAAATACATATTTGACACCTTTAATTTCAGGTCTGCAGCAGCGAATGTTTCCACAAAGTAAGAAAAGGAAAAATATATCGTTTTCTTATAGCTTTTAGACTAAAACTGAAAACATATTTAATACAGTTTAAGGATTTTCTTATATTACAGATGTTTTGTTATAGCCTTATGTCATCATCCATCTAGGAACCTCTGTAGTCCAACTAGGGATCGTGGAGGCCAATGGTGACCATTGTATTTATTCCTATTTTGCGACTGTGGTGGAACCTCCGGTCAACATTCACACCTGCATTCACACACTATGGGGAATTTGGAAACGCCAGTTAGTCTAATCTGCATTTCTTTGGACCGTGGTGGGAGGAAACTGGAGTACCTCGAGGAAACCGAACAAGCATGAAGAGAACACACACACGCCATGTCACAGAACCCTGGAGACGCAAGGCGACAGTGCTAACCATTGCTCCATCGTGCCGCCTAATAGCCTGATGGTGGCTGTTAATTAGGTTTTTCTAATCATTGCTGTTCATTGAATAGAACTGATTTAAGATAATTTTCATTCTTTTATCAGCCTATGATTTATAAATTACTGGCAGGTATCACTTAAATACACTGTGTAGCAGACCAAATACTCTTCACTGCAGCAGTATACTCTAATAGCAGGAGCTCTCTTTCAGCAGGATAACGGATCCTCCCACACTTTGATGACAGTAATGCACAATATTAAGCAGTATAGAATATAATACAATAATACATATATTACAATATTTAATAGAAATATATAATGTGTATAGTACCATTTTAAAATGTTTTGTGTTTAAAAATAAATAATTTATGTTCAAGCATCAGGTTTAGTGTGTGTGTGTGTTTTTTCTTTTCTGTGTAACATGACCAGGCTTCTGAGGCTGTAATCCAGGAGTTTCTCAATGGAGGAAGATGTTGCTCATCATTCAGGGAGAAACTTATTCAGTATTTTAACCAGAAGCTTAGGTCAGTATCTTGTCTGAACACACACACATATGCACATGCTCCCCTAATTACAACAAGTTTGTTAAGTTTGTGTTTACCTGTGTGTGTACAGTGAGAACACAGTGACATGGCGTGTTGCTGATGAGTTGCCATGGTTACTGCAGCAGCAGGGAGAAAAATGTAAACTCCAGTTATGTCTGCTCAACCTGTGTGTCTCCCAGAATCTCTACAAAAGGTGCCACCTTCCTTACTCCAAACATTGTCGATTATTATCTGTCTATCAGTTTGTCCTATAATCTGTCTTATAGTCTATTCACCAGCATTGTCCATCAGTGGAACATTAATTAATCATGGATTTCTTAATCACTCTTAGTTATTTTTTTCATTTTCATGTTTGTTCTCACCATTATTCCTCCAGCCTTCTTTTCTTCACACTTTACCTCCTGTCACTCTATCCATCGATTATTTAAAAAAATTAATGACACATATGACAGACATTTCATTTAAATAATCTGTGTACAGCGAAACTTGCAGGAACTGAGAATAACACCCAGGCTTGTTTTATTATCATGGCACAACCACAAAAGAACTAGTTTGTGCTGATGCTAACCTGTTTTAGAGTTGTATAAAAATGTGCAGATATAATAAAACACGGTATTTGTCAGGGGTCATTTCTCAGAACTGTTGGCGTACTGGCAGTTTGTTGGGAAGGATAAAGTGGCCATGGCAGCTGAATATTGTGAGGCTCTGAAGGAGTTTGAGCGGAATTGTGAGAGCGAAGAAAGCATGAGCAGACTGGCTAACCTGTATGAGACACTCGGGCGATTCCTAAAAGACCTGGGGCTCCTCAGTCAGGTACAGTACACACAAGCACACGCATGTTTATATACTCACAAAAGTGCTATTCAGGGGTGTGTTGTTGTGAATGGAAATCTTGAAATCTTGTGAGTGTACAGAATCCTTTACAGATGTCTCCAAAATATTGCAATATTATCTGAAACCATCTAATTGTTATCTGCAACATAGATACGTTTCTTTAAAGGCTGAAAAAAAAAAATCAAATCATCACTAACATTGCAGAAACATGTTAGTTAGTTTAGGATGTTGTTATCCATAATGATTATTATTTGATTTGCCAGTGTGGATGTTTGGTGTATATGTGTGTTTTTTTGTTTTTTGTTTTTTTTTCCAGGCAGTTGCCCCCTTGCAGCGCTCCCTAGAGATTCGTGAGACAGCTCTGGATCCAGATCACCCTAGTGTGGCCCAGTCCCTACACCAACTGGCTGGAGTTTACGTCCACTGGAGAAAGTTTGGCAATGCAGAGCAACTGTACAAGCAGGCCCTGGAGATCAGTGAGAATGCATATGGAGCAGAGCACTCGAGTGTGGCGAGAGAACTCGACTCCCTCTCACTCCTCTACCAGAAACAAAACAAGTACATCCTTTGCTAAAAATCGCGTTCATTAAGTAAGGAATAAATCACAAGAGACATCCCAAAGTGTCACAAGAGAAATTCCACAGCATTTACAGTTTTTATTTAAGAAAAAAATACCATTTAACCACTTTAGTTACAATTAATGATCTGGAGCATCCATGAAAACAAGTTTGTTCCTGTTGTTATGTACATTACAGCAGCTATAAACAGTAGCCCCTTCCACCTGAGGGGTGACCCTGGGCCTTCAGGGCATGGGGGTGTGCTGTGGTGTCTGGCACTGGGACACTAACACGGATCAGACTTGTTTGTCAGGCGCATTCCGTGGATGCTTGAAATTTGGAGGCCGGATTAACAACCATAAACTCTTTCCCTGCTCAGCCCCATACGTGGCAGTCTGTGATGCACTGGGCGTTCTGGTGACTTCCCCTTGTGATCAGCATTGACTTTTTTCAGCAAGTTGTGCAGTGTTGGCTTTTCTGTGGGATTGGACCAGATGGGGTAGCCTTTGCCTCCTATTATTGTTAATGAGTTTTATTCAGTTCACCCCGTGGTGTTCGTGTTGGTGCTAATCAGCTGATGTCGTCTTAACGCCTTTAGCACAATTTCAAAGTTAATAAGTAAAAAAATGCAGTTTGTCATCCTATCAAGAAACTTGATCATCCTTTGTCCTGAGGGCTTTCTGGAGATTCCTTCCAAAAATGTTAAATGATAGGAAATCTTAACATATCAACAATAATTAATTTGTATTTATTAAATAATTCATTTTAGATTTATTTGTAGTGGACTTTTATCATACTATCATGCAGTGCCGGTGCCAAGCCCGGATAAAATTAGAGGGTTGTGTCAGGAAGGGCATCTGGCATAAAACCTATGCCAAGTTGTTGTATGGATCGAATGGCCGCAGCTGAAAGAACAACATATAAATAACAACAACATTAAAATTTTCAGCTTTATCAGTTAGTCGTTGATGAGCTAGTCGGAGGTGACAGTGGCAAGGAAAAACTATCTGAAACTACATAAGGAAGAAACCTTGAGATTAACCAAACTATTCACATTTGGCTTAACCAAATAACTAAATAAATCTTTCTGTAACTTTGTTCTATAAGGTTGAAAGTACAGCTCTAAAAAGGAAATGTTTCAGTTGAGAAAAAGTCCATTTCGTTGAGGTTACCAACTGTTCAGTGATGGAGACTTATGACAAAGTCTGTTCATGGTAGCGTCAGTCCTAAAGCTGTGATTGCAGTCAAAAGAATAATCTTTTATTAATGTGTTTTCTTTGTCAGGTATGAGCAGGCTGAGAAGCTGCACAAGAGATCAGTCAAGATTAGGCAAAAAATGGCTCGGCAAAAAGGCCACATGGTGAGAGACGATTCATTATTCATATTTTATTTGTATCTTTACAGCTCCTGTTAGGATTTTTCTTGTCTAAATATATTAATTATTTCACACTATGTGTGCGTGTGTGCGTGTGTGCGTGTGTGCGTGTGTGCGTGTGTGCGTGTGTGTGTGTGCGTGTGTGTGTGTGTGTGTGTGCAGTATGGGTTCACTCTATTGCGCCGCAGAGCGCTGCAGTTGGAAGAGTTGACGCTCAGTAAAGACTCCGCCGATTGCGCCAAGACTCTCAATGAACTCGGGGTTCTCTACTACCTCCAGAACAACCTTGAGTCAGTAACTCTCTCTTTTGTCAACTTTTTTCCACTTTAAATGGGATTTTGTACATTAGTCCTGTCTTGTGCTGGTGAAAAACTCTGAAGGTTTTTTTGCAGTAAATGATGATGTAGCAGTAAAGTATTCTGGAATGGAAACCACAAAATTCAGTACTAACTACTGTACTATAATACAACATAGGACTGAGGGTGCAGCATATATTACAGTGAACAAATGTTTCATATGTTTTGAGTATGATATTGCTTCATACAATATACAAACACTCCACAGATCAGTAAACTAACCCTGCATTTACTTCTGCTAATAAGAATTAGTTTGCATCAAATATGTTAATTGTGCTTGTAAGAGAATTTCTTTTTTCTGAAGATAGTGTTTCAGATCAGTAGTTTGAAGTGAAGGAAATGTTTTGAACTTGATTTTTGGCAAGCTTAGTACCTTTTTCCATTTATGATTAAAAAAATTATTGGGTTCTTGTGTAAAAGAGAACGAGTTGGCATTGTAGAATGGGTATAGCATTTTGATATGCTCATAAACAGTACAGGAAGAAAACAAAACAAAATTTCAGTGGGAAATGGCAGTGAGTTTTGGAGACATCGAAGTTTGGGAGCTTTGAGCACAGGATGAATTTATATAAGGAAGGTACTGTATGCAGTATGCAGTGGATATGTTATACCCCACACAAAGCGTTGAGGCTGTCTATAATCACACCTCTTCTTAGCCAACATGCCAAAATGCTTCTTGAAAACTGACACTGAGGGTGCTTCACACTGGGTAAATTCCCAAAGACACCAAGGTGACATGTTGTGGGGCTCCTCTTAACAGCTTATAGCAGTAACTCCATGTGAAAGGGAGCGCTGATTAAGAAATTATTGTGTAAAATATCGAAATAATCTGTTTCACACTAGCTATGTTACATAGACAATATTTCTTCAATCCAAATGAAATCATTCTTTCCAGCTTAACTGTTTACACAGACACTGGTCTGATAAAATGTGTGATTACATGCTCAAAGTGTGCTGTGAAGTGTTTAATCTGCTGGCAATATAACGGGAGTAGTAGTATTTTTCTCCAACATTGTGGTTAGGTTCCTTTTTTTTTTTCAAAAAATCCTGCGTTCTGTGTTATGATTACACAAATGCAGTCTCATCTATGACAAGTTAGAAGCTTTACTACGAATGAAATGCAAGTTAATGGAAGCAAAATTTCTCTCTTGAAAACGAGAGAGAAATAATTGGATGAAATGTTTACATGGCTAATATTTACTTACTGAACAGGTTTACACCACCTCTCTCATTCAGATTGAAAATTAGTTCTGATTTGTGCCGGATCGAGTTCAGACTGTTCCAGTTGTTTACATGATGCAGCTTTTTCTACTTGGGCTATAATTCTGATTATTAAATATTAGGATCCATGATCTTTTTTGATTTCGATTGCTGAAATCCTATTGATTTTATGTTATAAAGCATTGCTGTTTCTCATTAAATTAAATTAGATGGTTAACTTCATTGACATGCTGTTAATCCAGTGTTTAGGATTGACTATTAATGTCAGACAGTGGACTGTGATTTAGTACAGTTCAGAATTATTTAGGTATTAAAAAAAATTCTGAATGTGTCCTTATTGTAAATTATACAACAGTTAGTTCCAGTAATGTGATTGGACAAAAGGCATTCCATGTGTCCTGATATAGAGTATAACAGCACTGGGTAAACATTTGTGTCACTCTGCTTCATAGGTGTTCTAATATTCATTAATTGCCCTAACTATAGGTTGTCGGCTCCACCATTTGCTGTTAGTTAGTCCGCCAGTTGCCGAAGGGTATGTCAAGTCAAATCAAGCAAGTCATGTAAGCTTTTATTGTCATTTTAACCATATACAGTTTAGTACACAGTGAAACACAGTTCTACCAGGACCAAGGTGCTACATACAACATAAATGAACAACATAAATTAACGAAACTAACTAACTAACTAAGAAACCTAATTAGCTGACTAGCTGAGATAGTACATATTGACATTTTTAAACTAACAGAAAACTGTCTAAGTCCTATACAAAAGAGACAACATAAAGATCACATGCAAATGTGCAAACAAGAGCAACAGGATGGCAACATGACACATTTCAGTACTTTTTGGGGATGAGGTAATGAGTTGAGGTAGTGGGAGGAGAAACAGTAACCAGTAAACATTTCGTGTAAGTAGCAGCGATGGTAGTATAGTTTTGTGCAAATAAAAAGTAATAAATATTGTGCAAAAGATCAGTAACAGGTTGAACAATTGTTAGTGTGTGTATCAGGTGTGTTGGCAGAGGCAAATAACTGGTTAAATAAACTAACAAATCATAATATGTTGATAATAAATAGCAGTTTTATCTGATATCTTCTGCATTACAGCTGTCCTGATATTCAGTACAACAGCACTCCCTCTCATGCGATATTGCTTAAGTAATTGTTGCAGGATGGTAATAGTAATCACTATATTTTGGAGCACATTACACTGTTATTGGTTATTTTTCCATAACAGCAATCACTGTTGTTTTTTACTCTATGCTCATCACCACCACAATCATATGTAAAAACTTATTTCAATAAAGATTGACCTTTTTTAACAATATAATAAAAAAAAACTAGAGTTTGTTGAAGTTTTATACCTGTTCTTTAAACGCATGTGGATAAATCTGTGATCCTGATTGTTTGCTTTATAGTAAATCATTGGTGTGTAACAGTTGTTGGATTGTAACATGGATGTCTCACATTGTGTTAAAGTACAGCGAAGGTGTTCTTGATGCGTTCCTTGGAGATGCGGCAGCGTGTCTTGGGTGCTGATCACCCGGACTGTGCTCAGTCTCTGAATAACCTTGCTGCCCTGCACTGTGAGAGGAAGGATTACGAGAGCGCTGAGCAGCTGTACGAGAAAGCACTGGAAATCCGCAAACAAGCCCTCGCTCCAGACCACCCGTCTCTCGCCTATACCCTCAAACATCTTGCCATGCTTTACAAGCGCAGGGTGAGACACATACACATGCTGCAGCACGCTGTTTTACTCAACACTGTGTTTAGATTAGCTGACAAATATTAAAAAGAAATTAAAGAAAACTAGCATCTCGTGACTGTTAATATGAAGGCAGATCCTATACAAATTTTGCAGGTTTCTTTTGTGTCCTACCTACAGTTTATTTATTCTTCTGTGATCAGTAGCGTGTTTACCCAGCACACATTTTCGTGGGGCCCCATAGGCTTGGGGGGCCCCCTACTGGCTACAAGCGGTTAACTCATTTGATGGCTTATCCAAACAGCGCTCAAAAAAAGAAATCAAATACTGAAAGTTTGCCAAACCTTACAACATTTATTTCCAAATAAAAATCTGAATGAAACATCTGAAGAGGAGGATGATAATGAATATACAAGACAACAGACAAAAAGTGATTCTTGCTTAAAGTAAAACCAAGAAAAGACCTTTATTCAAAATTCTACAGAATCCTTTTAGCTGTAAGAAATTAGACAATGGACACTATTCATTTATTTAAAAGAAAATTCTTATACCTGACTGTAACAAGTTTATGTGCTGTTATGCAGTTAAAAGTAAAATATATCTGGTTTATATTTGTCTCACTTAATTCTGTATACTCAATATTACTGTTGTGCAAATCAAAAGAACATCTTAGGCAATGTTGGGACATGGGGGCCCCAGGTCCTAGCTTTGCCTGGGGCCCCCAAAATGGTAAACACATCCCTGTCTGTGATAATTGTTCATACCTAGAAGAGTAACTTGGTCCAAAATTTTAAGTATGTTTGTTGGTGTGTCTGTTTGTGTGTGTTTAGGGGAAGATGGAGAAGGCGGTGCCTCTCTACGAGTTGGCTCTTGAGATTCGAGAGAAAAGCTTTGGGCCCAAACACCCGAGTGTGGCTACAGCTCTTGTTAACCTTGGTGTGATCTACTGTCAGCTGGTAAGGCTGGAAGCCCCAGTAGTGTACACTCTGGCCAAAAGCAAGTCAACATTTAGATATTTTAATATTAAATAATACTAAATTATATATTTAGTATATATTTTATATTATAAATTATATACTAAATATTCAATTAATATTAAATAAACAAACACTTAAGAACCTTTAATAAATACCATAATTATTAATGTGTTTCATCTGGCAGCAAACAGCTTCTCATTTCTTAAACCACTGTGTTGAAGACGTATCACGTAAAAACCTGTTTTCATAAACACCGAGTGCCCAGTGTACAAGCCTCTAGAGGCAGTGTTATGATCTGGGGTTGCTTCAGTTGGTCAGGTTTTGGCTAAGCAGGGTTATGTGGCAAAAAAAAGAGTCGACTGACTGAACTGAAAAACTAGGGTATCACATCTGTGCATTCTTCTTCCCTGATGACACGAGCATATTCCAGGAATGTGAAAGAGTGGTTCTTGGAGCATGAGGAATCATTTTCATACATGATCCTTAACCTCACTGAAAGTCTTTGGAATATGCTGAAGAAGACTTTATGGAGTCTTTAACTCTCCCATCATCAATACAAGATCTCAGGCTGAATGCAACTGTCGATGGAAAAAAATGTTGTGAAACAATGCAAGTGCACATCACAATCAAAGCTAATTTTTTTTCACTCATATTAGATGGTGTGACTTTTTTAGCTGGCAGTGCATTTTTGCCAAATATACAGTATGAGGGTGATTTATAAATTATCTGCACTCTAGCCATATAATTGACTTTATTTAACTTTTAGAAAAGATAACTACATCATTCTTAGACATAATTTTTTTCAAAAACTATTCAATACACTTTGCCTATCTGTCAACAGGCTTTTGTATTCCCTTATTTAAACAACATTTTAGGCTGAGCTGCGAGCCACAAATGCACCGCTGTCTTTATTTCTTCATCAGAAGTTCATCTTTGTCCTCGAAGTGCAGCTTTCTGAAGTCCTATGGAACGAGATCAGAGGGCGCTTTAACACCTCAAAATAATTTTTTTGCAGAGTGTTTTACAGTGTGTGCAGAAGTGTATGCACATGCATTGTTGCGTGAGATCACAATGCCCTTTAGGCTATAGCTCTTCACTAAGCGTCTCGCTGTAACGAGCACTGTTAATTGTTGAACCTTTTTCCTGATAATGTTCCAATACTAGCCCTTGAGAATCCTAGAAAACTGTAAGTATGAATTTTCCAGCTGATGGT
>JAOVVB010000046.1:29660812-29684304 GCA_028570985.1 Heterobranchus longifilis
TATTTTTACTTTATATTTTGTATTAATTATTTTTATGTATTTATTTTTTTGGGCTGTGGAATGAATAATTTGAGTTTTCATTATTTCTTAGGGAAAATTTTATTTGCTTTACGAGTGTTTTGGAATACGAGCCGACTTCCGGAACGAATTATGCTCGTAATCCAAGGTTCCACTGTACAATCCTAAAATACACTCAACAGAAACCATCAATCAAAAGCCATCTATTGTTGTTCTAACAGGTATAGCACCAGGTGATGATGGTACACGCTGGTGAGTGGGATGTGTAGGTTGAGCATACCTTGTTGGGGATGGTGTAGGCTACAGTTATGCCCTCAGGTAAATCTGGCTTTGGACCTGATGCTTCCTGAAGCTCGGCTGCTGTGATCTCAGACACCAGCTCTATACCTTATCAGAGCACAGGTGGAACGCGGTTATACACAGCAAACAGCACACAGGATCTTATCTTCTCCTGTTTTTCTGTGTTTATTTTAACTACACCGAATTAAATAATCATGAGAGTATTTTTATTAATTTATTCTTTGGCAATCTTACAGTTGAAATGATCCTGATGGTAGAAAAGTATCACATTTAATTTGGACCCAATCAACTGAAATATTATAAAAACTATTTACATTTCAGAGAAAAACGTCAAATCAAGTGGGTTTTTGTCCTCAGTTTGTGGTCACCCAGATTGCTTTGGTTTTAAAAGCAAAGCACACTTTTAAAAATTTAAGAAATATTAACAAACACCTACAGTGGGGACGTTTAAGTGGTAAATCTATATAAATAGAAGAAGGTTTTGTCTGTACATTGGTCAGAACTCACTCTTTCAATGATATCCGTTTCATGCATTGAAGGACTCGAAACCAGTCTCAGAAAAATGTCTGTCCAGTTGATTTTGTGCTTTTTGGATGAATTTACCACTTTTCCCGCCAGGTGGGCATGGCTATACGGGTCACTCAACAGAGCCAATCAACTCGATATTTTACCATAAATACACAGAGTATGAAGACACAGAAATAGCTAAACTGCACCTACAAAGCACCCAAATCCTCAGGAAATACCTTAATCTCAGTATAAATACACCTGTTCTGTAAAGCCTTCAGAGGCTTGTTAGAGAACATTGGTGAACAAACAGCAACATGAAGCCCAAAGAACATGCCAGACAGGTCAGGGATAAAGTTGTGTAGAATTTTCAAGGAGGATTAGGTTATAAAAAATATCCCAAGCTTTAAACATCTCATGGAGCACTGTCCAATCCATCATCTGAAAATGTAAAGTGTACGGCACAACTGCAAACCTACCAAGACATGGCCATCCACCTAAACTGACAGGCTGGGCAAGGAGAGCATCAATCAGAGAGGCAGCCAAGAGGCCCATGGTAACTCTGGAGGAGCTGCAGAGATCCACAGCTCAGGTGGCAGAATCTGTCTACAGGACAACTATTAGTCGTGCACTTGACAGATCTGGCCTTTATGGAAGAGTGGCAAGAAGAAAGCCGCGAACAGGACTTACAGCTTTCTTCATGACATACATTTACTATGTGGTTCAAGGGGTATGAATACTTTTGCAAGGCACTGTACATGTTAAAAGTGTTCATTAGAACACCATTGGGCAAATATGTTAGCAAAGCTAAGAACTGTGCTGAGTAAAGAAACTTTAAAGGTTTAAGCTAAGGGAGTATATCGAGCAAGGGAATGTGTGTGACTCAGAAACAAACAAAAAAAAAACCTAACTCTATTCTGAAACTCCTCAGGAGTCTATACTTGTTTTAAGAGCGGACGAATATTTAATTCCAAGAAACTGGAGAGTTCTTTCCTTACTCTCTTCAAGGAACAGCACAAGCTGACACTAGCAGGACAGAAACAGAAGTGTCATTTTGCAACATCATATCCTCTGGATGGGGCTTGATTGATGCCAATTTCCTCCTACAACGGGACAAGTTTAGCTCAAGTCTATGCAAAAACTATTTAGAAATTAAGCAGCCTGGTGGTTTGCCTACACAGTCCCTAGCACTGAACCCTGTTGAGCTGCTGTGGGAGCAGCCTGACACTATGGTTCATCAAAAGTGCTCAAGCCAATCCAACTTGTGTGCGATGCTTCAAGTAGCACAGGGGAAGGTTTCCTCAGATTACCTCCACAAACTGACAGCTAGAACGCCAAAGGACTACAAGGTTGTAAAACGTTTCTTTAAGAAAAGCAAAATGCAGGCCAAAATTGTTTTATTGATGAATAATATTACTTTATGGTTAAGAGTTTTTAAGGGAAAATGTTACGTTTTCTGGGTGACCACCAAACTTTTGACCGGTAGTGTAACTCATATAGATTCCTCTATAACTCAAAGCAAAATGTTTCTTCAGGATGATGTTCCAATGCATTATCCTTTTTAGTGCTTTTTACATTTTATTGAAAAATTATATATCACATTTTATACAGTTTATTTTCACAGGCTCAAAAGTATTTGAACAAATACAAAGCTCTATAACACTTCTATCAGCTGCCACATCATCAGTTAACACCAGTGACCCAGTTCCACCATGACTGATTGATGAAGTGATCATCCCTCTTTCTATGTAATCTTTTCCTTACATTATCCTGATACAAGGAAAGAATTCTGTGATCATTCACTTTAATTGCACCTTTTGGTTGCTGAGCTCATTAGTTCAATCCTTCTTTTTAGGAATGTGCCAAAACCTTTGATTAGGCCACTCCTCAGTTTCTGCTCTCTCTAATAGGCCTGATTATTTATTTATTTTCTTTTTTTTATTTAAGACTAATGATGTCCTCCTTCATCGGCACCTCTTTGGACATATTGAATCAATTTCAAACCTTTCATCTGCATAATTTGTCATAACATAATGAGGAAATGGGACATAACCACCCATCAAATATCAGTCAGTTGTCCAAATTTCTTTTGAGCCCGTGATAATTGGTCGTTATTTCTGAACTGATAGGGCAAATATATAAATTTAATCCCCAGAATTAAAGCTAAAGATCAAAGTCTAAATTTGTCATCATTGTCCAAATATCTATGGACCTGAGTGTATAATAACAAGTCAAAAAGGTTATAATAAACCTAGAATACACCACACTGTATGTAAGTGCTTTACTTACCCCACTCATTTTCTTCATGCACTACTTCCTCTTCCTTCTCCACTACTTCCTGTTTAGGACGCTTTGCTTCTTTTTTCTGTTTAAAGAATATAATTGGAACTTGAATTAGGTTCAAAGAACTTCACTCAAAAGCAGTGATTCTGTGTGTGTGTATGTGATTAAATGTGCTCTGATGAGTGTTTTTCTCTGTGACTATGTGAGGATGATATAATGTTGCTGACAGTGATGGAGTGAAACAGAAGAGACTCACTATGTATTCCTCCTGCTGCCTCCTGCAGTGACTGTCATCACACTGTGGGTTGGCCTTCATGGCCATAGTCGGGAAAAAGTCCTGCATGGCGTTATAACCCAGGTAAAAGCTCACTGTTCCAAACCCGAGCAGATACCTGCAACACGGCGTTCATACAGTTTTACTTAAACGATAACTCAAGACAGGATTTTTCTTTAGAAGATCCACAGCTACTGCGATCAGGAGGCATCACACTCTCTGGCTGCAGCTTTATGATGGAGCAAAATAAAGTATGTAATAATGTGTGTTCTTTTTGTATTGTATATGAACAATAACAACCTTCTGTCAGACCAGAGTCTTGAACCATGAATGCTTTTATTTGCAATGTGAACTAAAACTTAATTAGCGTTACTCATTTTAATAATGACACAATGTGGTGTTCCTCAGGGTGACTTCACTTCCCCTTCTTTGGGCAGCTCAAATCCACAGGAAATATATAAAGTTTGTTACTTTTAAGGCTTAACAGGATTATCATTCACATTACACAACATCTCAGAGGCCTTACTTTCACTAGTCAGAATGTACATTTGTACGATTTACTGGTGATATCCTAAACATGAATTCAGGATCTTAATTAAATTGTAAATATCTTTATTTGGAACGCCATAAGACTCACTAAAGTAAGTAAAAGCAAAACTGGACCAGTCAATATGCAATTTTGGACATCTTGAATTAATTTGGAATTGTAATGTAAAATATAAACTTTAAGAATTTTATTTTGACATTTAAACTTATATTTTATCGTATACTTTATATCCATATAGACTGTGATACTGATGCCACAGTGTTGGAAGAACACAATGGCGTTTGCACACGTTACTGTTAACACGAGAATATCAGATGAAGTGAAAAGCAGAATGAAAAGATGAAACAAAGCCTATATTCCCTAGTTTAGAGGATGCTCTCCATCTACAGTGATGTGGCAAAGCATCTGTGTCTAATCCCTGACTGAAATTAGGGGAAAAGCGTATAGTATAAAAATAATAATTCAAACTGAGTCGATAGCTTAGAGCAGGCTGCATTGTAGACATGTGGCTGACAGTATTGGTGCTGATTTTATTGACTTTTTGTACGTTTTACATATAATAAAGAAAATGTGTGTAACAAAGAAGCTACTTCTAAAGTTTATGCTACATGGAAGTGACCGATCTTGCTTGCCTAACTTTAGCCATTTTAGAGAGATGATTTTATCTGTGGCCCCAAAATGCCCATTTTTCAGCGTTATACTAGCTCACTTCAAACAATAATCATTTAAAATGCTAATTATTCATATTTCTTTATAGTATTGATAATAAAATTGGTGTAAGCTTCTAGAAACATACAGTCTCTAAAAACTGTTGCTTAAATAGTTTTTTGGTAAAAGCTTAAAAAGCTAAAAATCTGTAGTGTCTGTAACCATGTCAAATTCATGTTGAAATTTTGCATTTTAGAATAAAACAATTTTTCAGGTTTGTCTTTTTATGTGAAATCTAAATGATCAAGTTTCATCTGAATGACAAAATGACAAAAGTTACAGACACTACATAAAAGGGCATGAAATTGTATTTCTTTTTATCTGATTAAAATATAAACGTGTATGCATATTTACAAAAAACGAAGCATGGATCAGGAGATAAGAAGCATCGAGTATTATGAAAAAAGGTGTTACATGATCCGTTTTGGTCGATGGTAACCATGACGACCACTACACTGTGGCAAGCTCAAGTAAGACTGCACTTTTTGTTTGTCTAACGGGCAGCACTTCAGACAAGCACCAGGTTGTACATAACGTTGTACTTTTTCTCTCATGTTTTTCCAGCTTTTCCAAGACACCGGATCACAGCATTGTAGTAATCCTGACCCTTCCTGGTAACCTGTACTCACACAAACACAGAGCTTGGACTGCCTCTTACTTTAAGACATTCTGCACCAGGATCCCAGCAACGACACCCATGGTCGTGGGTAGACTGGCGGCACACACTCCGTCTCTCTTTAGAGTCTTCTCATCGATGTTCGCTGCCACTACCAGCGGAGGAGCACACTGCCAAGCACAAGCAACTCTGTATTAACCATGTCAAGCTCTCCAGGTCAAAGCAGGTGCTTAAAATTTCAACATTAATCACTGTTAACATGCTTCTCTTTAGAAACAGATAAATTGGTACAAGTCACTGTTAAAAACGAACATTTATTGAATACCATAGGAAGATAAAACTTTGCACAAATTTCTTTCACATTTCCTGTAAAATAACACACTGCACTCAATTCCTCAGCTGTTGTACCTACAGCAAAGCATGCCGTTTCTCCAGGAATGATGAGCTGTATGTGTCCAGACACGGCGTTCTCACTCACTCCAGACTCCATCCACGTCTGACCCAACTCATTGCAAGCCTGAGTTAACACAAAGAGTAAACACAAAGAGCCACACCCAGATTCTGTGTAATTCAAGATTACAGGATTTAGCACTAAAACCTAACAGCTTTGATCAGAGAAGACATTTCCTGTGTGAGAGATTTCCTCCTTTAGTTTTGGAGCCCTGTGTCTACTGCAACTAACAAATAAGAAGAAATAATGTCTCTCCAAATACACTGCATACGCTTCAGACCTCATTCACAAACCGCATTTAAGAACCACTCATAACTCTTTGTCTCCAAAACTTAATTACTAATGTATTACTTATTTTAAACAGAAAAATCGGTTTAATCTGAAAAAAGGATAAAAATAAATTGAGAACCCACTGTGTTAATGGCCATTCGAGCCTCAAAGTTATCCACACAACTTAACACCAAATCCACAGGCTTTCCCTCTTCAAGGCCACCGTTACTGAAACACAAATATTCACACACACACACACACACAAACAACAAGCAGATGTGAGCAATACTGTATATTAAAATGTAAAATAAATACATTTCAATCTAAACTAAAAATGTATTTGCCATTATGACCACTGAATCATGACACACTCACCTGATGCGGTCCATGAAATGTGCGAAGTTGTCCATTGTGGTGATGTTGTAATTGTGCGTCTCGAATATAACATCTGGATTGATATTCCTGCAGGTTGATGAGAAGTGAGCATGAGTCACATGAGTCACATTTTTTTCTTTTGCATTTCGGTGATTATTGTATGTCATGTTAAAGTGTCAGCTCTCGTCACTTCCTCAAAGTAAAGTGCGTGTCTGGTAAAAACGATTCAAACGCATGGCCTTAAACAGGTTTTGTGTGTGTCGTTCACCTCAGTGTGTGCTCTGCTGCCTCCACTTTGCTGAGCCCTGCCTGATGCGGCTGGAAGAAGAGACGGTTCATGTTGGCCAGCTCCACTTTGTCGTAGTCAAACAACATCAACTACAGCAGGAGGAAAAACAAGCATACACAGTGAAATCACGCACACCAATTTCTACTGGAGAGAAAAGAAAAAAAGAGCTTATGTGCAAATAGGGGCCATATATTTGCAGTCTGTGACGATACTCCGTTTGTTCCTAGAAAACATCAAGAAAACATCAAGCATCATGTACGAGGTGGTATCAAAAAGTTTCGAGACTAGTTTTGTAACACACCAGCAGATGGCCGCACAAGGCTGCAGACACAGTCACAGGGAGACCTGGCCTTCATAAGTCAGCGTGCCACAAGGCAACGTCCTGGAGCTGTGCACAGGCCACAGGCCGTTACCATGTCTGCTATTTCATCATGGACAGCAAGTTAGAACAAAGAGAAAACATGCAATTTTGCATGAAACTGGGCAAATCTGCCACAGAGACATTTGACACGTTTGGAAAGTTTACAGCGATGCTGCAATGAGTCATTCAAGGTGTTTTGAATGTCACGCATTCAAAACAGAGGTCGAGAAGAGGTCAGGAAAACCTTCGACGAGCTCAACCTCTGAAAATGTCTAAACCAAGTTCGTCCCCCAGCTTATGAAATGTTGGTGTATGGGTGTATATACAACCCTGAGACAAAGCAACAGTCTTGTCAGCGGAAGAGCCCATTATCTGCACAACTGAAAAAGGCGGTGCAGGTCTGCAGCTCGAGCAGGTGCATGCTCATCATCTTTTTCGTCCCCTGGGGCCAGACCGTCAATAGTGAATTCTACCGCCGGGTTTTAAGGTGTCTGAGGGATGAATGCGGCGCATGAATCTTGAAACTTTTTGATAGCACCTTGAACCACAGCCTGTCTGAGTTCTGATGTGCAGCAGGACACTGGGCCATGTCAAAGAGGCGTCTCAAACTGACACCTCCTTCAGCGTCCTCCTCCTCGGTCTCCACACCCGAATCCAGTGTGATGAACGATTCACAGAATGGAGACAGACCTCTGCTAAGGCAGTGTGATGTTCACATGTGAGTGTGTGTACAGCAGTATATTTACCTTACCAATGCCACACCTGGTGAGCATCTCTGCGGTCACACTGCCCACACCTCCCACTCCCACCACGGCCACAGCGAACGAGCGGATTACCTGCACACAAACACACAGGGATCAGCACAAACTAACACACACACACACACACACACACACACACACTTTGACAGATACAGGTTAAAGCATTACCTCATAGTCCTCCACGATCCCCATGCGCTTCAGAGCCATGAGCCGGCTGCGGGGAAAACAACACTCAGTGAGAACCACACGGGACAGGGATGACACTTCATCCTGAACCACACTGCACTTTACCTGTACGGGTTTGAGTCCACAACCTCAGCGCTCATCTTCTCAATCTTTGCTCTAATCCCAGGGTTTGGAACATCCTCCTGGCTTCTCTGCTGTTTACACTTTATTAGCTCGTTTTCTAATTCACGGATTCGTAGCTTCAGCTCCTCCACGGTCGCCATCACTCCTGCAGTTAAACCCTGGTCACTTTAACACACTTAGATTTCACTGTGAAGCCAAAGTTATGTCAGATAAACACTCCGAATGTACACGTCTGCAGTTCCACCATCAGATGATGCGCTGTGTCCCACAGTAACGGGTCCGTATGGGAACCAGAAACACTCGATTGTTAGTTCCGTATACAAAACCGCAACAAGAAGTTAGGATTAGGATTGTTTTTCTTAAATCATTTCCATAATTTTTTTTATCATGCTGTGAAATCATGTAATACTTACAAACATATGCATCAAGCTTATAAAGTGTCCAAGTTTACTATGAAAATCTGGTTCTCAATTACATCTAAATCAATTAATTATTAGATATGATCAGTTTTTATGTCCATTTTTTTTACAGTTTTAAGTATAAAATGAGTAACACAGATGACAGATGTAAAAGCTTCATATAAAGTTGCAAAATACAGTAAATGATGACATTTCTAAACAAATGAAGAGATTCATCTGACATACAAGCAAACGTTTTGCATTTGTTCAGTACGCTTCGTCTAGTGATCTCTGACGCAGGAACAATTTCAAAATGTGAAATGTATTTAAAAATTAAACTCTTGTGTAACAGTAACACCAATTATATAGTTTGGGGTGACTGATATTTATTTCACATTATTAATTATAATCAATTATTGTTTTTTGATTTTAGTGTTTCACTTATTTTATAAGATATTGATGTTATTGTGAATCAGATTTATTTCATGAAAAAACATCTTTAGATGAAAAGTATACAGTCTCACTTTGATGTATGATCATAGTGACAGGACATTTCTTTGAACTCGACCTTTTTTTTAAAAAAAAAAAAAAAGCTACAATTAAATATTGAACATTTAAGTAAGATAAAGGATTTCATGATTGAAATGAGATACTATATTTGTCCGTTATGTTCATTTAAATGATTTTTGGTGACACTTTGCACTTTCCACCATTTTTGTAGAATGAACCAAATAGGTTGACAACTTCAGCTCCTCTTACAGCTGAGCAGACATGAAGTCGTGTGTGTGTGGGCTGTGTTGAGGATATTAATAAAGCATAAAACTGAGTACTGCATTTGTAGTTTGAAAACACAGTCTGTTATGTGCAGTGACTGTGTGTGTGAAAAGTAAAAGAGGAGGAGCTCTGCCCCAGCCGGCGGTGATGTGTGTTGTGCGACAGCTGAGGCTGGTGTGTGTCCGCTTTACCAGTGTCTCTCTCTCTCACACACACACTCTCTCTGTAGTTGTATGGTTCAGAAACACATAATGGACTTCACAGTGAAGAGACTGGCGGCGGACGCGGGGACCTTCCTGAGCCGGGCGGTGCAGGTACAGTGTGTGTGTGTGTGAGAGAGAGAGAGAGACGGTTGGCTGGGAGGGGTGCGGTTAGCCCGTTAGCCCGTTAGCCAGCTAGCATTAGAGTACAGTAAACACTAACTCCACACTCTCTGCTGCTGTTGTTGTTATTATGGTTCACTGTGTCAGACTAATAGGAAGTTTACTGGATTAACTGTAAGACCTTTACTAACACACACTTTGACAAAATGACTCATGGAAAATGTGAATATTTCTGCACTTAAGTTCATAAACACACGGACTCGTTGTTAGCCTTTTTAGTTTGATTAATTATTGACCGGTCATACTTAAAACTTCTCATGTAAGAAAAGTTTCAGACTCAGCACATCCGCTGCACAGCTCTCAGAGCTTCATTAACGAGTCGGTTCTTTGAGTCGACTCTTTTAGGTGATTTGTTTTCACTTGAACACTGCCAGTGATCCGTGTGCATGTCAAAAGGTCGACTCGTCTGTTAGATGATTCAAATGATCTGACTCGTAGACCTGACCGGAAGTCCCTCCGCTGATGCGAGCCCTTTTTGTCCCGTCTTGCCCCGGTAGTTTGGGGCTTTGGGGCGGGGTTACACCCGGGCATTAACCCCTGACCCTGGCATCAGTCAGCCATCTTTAATACCGACCAGAGAAGAACCTCGCCAGGGTGTCTCTTAGTCTTATTACCTGCTGTAGTGGCAGATTTTGGAGCATTTTCATATGTCATATATCACTGCAATCCTTACACACTCACCTTCATATATATATATATATATATATAAAAGGGCAAGTTTTCATTTATCTACATATTTTTCTAAATAGAGAAGTGCCACAAATGTCAACCTCAAACTTGTCAATACAAAAAGCAGAAAATATTTTCAAACACCACAAAATTAATTTGATCCATCTAAATTGGTTACCTCATCTATGAACAAAGAGACACAGAGCGAACAAACAGCAAATGATGAAGCAGTAAAATAAAAAAGTCCCTGTGAAGATATTCTTATAAAAATGTTAATTATTTATATAAATAAACAAAAGGTTCTGTCTGTACTTTGGTCAGAATTCGCTCTTTCAATTATATCTTTATGTTTCATATATTAGACGACCTGGAACCAGTCTCAGAAAATTTCTGTCCAGCAGATATTGTCACAGCATTGCACAAAACTGGACAGACAGAATTTAATGAAACTTTGTCCTTTGGTCTTTGCCTGAAGTTAAATCTGCAACAAAAATGTGTTTTTTCTTCCTAATGGAAGTTTAAAACTAGTTTGTCTCGTACTTCTGAAGCCGTGGCACTAATAAAAAACAGTAATATGAAGCACCGATATGAGATAAAACATGGGTCGTTAGAGTAAACATATCCGGAGCAGTCCGAGGTGAGGGTGTGTGAAATACCAGAACTGTGAGCTCAGTGTTATGCGCTAAAATCAAAACGTTGAGTAAAAGCGATGTTATGAACCGTTATGTTTCTATAATAATAATAATTATATTTCTACAAACACTTTACCCATCAATGACAGGTACTAACGCTAATAAGGACTAAACTGCAAGGAAAGTACAAATGTACAAAACACAAGAACACGGGCAGTCTGAAACATCTCCGCATTTTATTTGATTTTATTGCCACTTCATTTACATATGCAAATGGGATCACTAACGCTCCCGCCGGTCTTAAGGGATGGAAGAACCTCACAGAATCAAACAGCAAGGACAGAGGAGTCTGTTAAAGTGTTTTCAACTCTATCCTTTACTGAAGTGTTCTTTAATTTGGTGGAAGACACAAGCCTACGGTATAAATATTCCCCTTCTTCCACAAAGCGAATGTCAATAACTGAGACCATAATAACAAAAAAAAAATCTTAATTAAAATAAACAATAGGTACAATTAAAACTCTGACAGAAGTTTATCAGTGTGCTGTATCCGCTGTATATGCTGCGTCAGCATTTAGGCATGTGTTGTACATGTGCAATATCGATGTAATTAAGTGGAATTTTATTGCGTAATCACTGCAGTGCATAACTTGGAAATCATCAACAAGTAAACTCTCTCAAGGCATAACAGTGATACAGTGTATATATGATATGAATCATATGTATGTTCTCAGTTACTCTTTTACGTTCTCAGTAACTTTATTTTAATGTATTTATTGGAGAAATTAAAGGTAGCATCTTCTTTTTAACAAGTATCCTCATTAAATAATTGCTTGTCAGTCTTTGTATGTGCAGGACTGTTAAGTAGTAAATTGGAGGTAGCAAGGATTAAAAGAACAGCGGTGAGAGTATCTCAGGATGCCCCATGTCTGTTTTTTTTCCTTTTTTTTGTAAATATAAGTTACAGAGAGGAAGTGATTAATGCAAAATTAAATATTAATAAAACTACTCACAGGCATCATAAATGGAGTTCATACAGGCATGGAACAGATTAAGGAAAGGATACAAAGAGTAGGTGGAGCTGGGACACTTACTCATGTGCTGGTTAATATTATACTTCAGTGAAATGTGAGACGTTTATTGGCTAACGCACAGGACTTGAGGAATAAACAGAAACCAGACATTATATGCATTGGTCATGATGATGTACACAACAGTCAGAAAAGATAAGAAGCGGGGATGAGTGGCCATGTATGGCAGTGGAAAAGTAGGTAAGGAAGCAAGCTGTGAATATTATCACCTTCATGTCCTTTGCAGAATAATAGAAATGGAACTGTGAATTCCTGGTGGCTGAAGCCAAGACTGGAGGCAGGTGTGACAGAGCAGTTATGTAATGCGACGGCACTGGAGTGAGAACATCAGGCCGATTTGCACTATAAATCTCCATATCTGTGAATAAGTGGTGATTAAGGTAACGGAGTGACTGGAAAGGAAGCAATTAGTCACTTTCTTAAAATGGCGCCAGGAAGGGGAACAATGGATCCATTAGGTTGAAGTATGAAATAAAAACTGATGTGAATGAGGAAATAGCGTCAGTGTACTGATACTGAAAAAGCATATGATGTGGAAACTATTGATGAAGGTGGGTGCAACAGAAACAGGTGGGCAGATGTTAAACTTCAGTAATGGTTTAATGAAGGGTATGGACAGTCTGCATGGTGCATCATGGTGCAGATAACTCTGATATTATCTTTAATCATGATTAGTGAGATTTAATCACAGGTATAAGGTGGTCATGTGGACAGGGTTTTATTTGCAGGTGTTGGCAGTTTGATGGCGCTTTGAGGAGAAACCTCAAACATGATATATGAGGTGCAGAGTTGGCTTACAAGTTAAAATGAATGAGATAATAGTGAGTCTGATAGGAATGGGCTGAGGAGTCAAAAGATTATCACTAAAAACTTACATTGCATTATTTATGCTGTTGAATAAAAATTTTTTCATTTAATTTAAGCAAACGAAACTAAACCACAGGATGCTCGGAGTGTGACATTGTGATGAGACTTTGGCTGGACAGGAGAAACGTTGGCAGAGTAAACAGGACTGAAACACTGAGTCAGTGGCAACATTCACCCTGAGCGTGGCAGGCAAGATGCATAGCTGTGTTTATTTGTCATTCTGTATTAAATTAAGAGTGTGTGCATTACAGCATGATGCAACAATCTGTCAGTCTACACAGCTATAGATTGATCTTTATCTATGGACGGAGGCCACAAAATCTGGAATAGTGATCATATGTTGTGATTCGGCTCTTGGTTAGTTTTACCGTCTCGCCACAGTCAGGATACACACACAGACCGTTCAGTCTAGGTATAAAGTGAGTTTAGTTTCAGTGAGTGCAGGGGAAGGAAAGTGCTGATGAAGCCAAAGGTGGTCAAACTGAAAAACGATGAAAGCGAGCGAATGAGAAATAATCTCAGACACGCAGATAAAACACAGATGCACTGCAGCTACTGTGAGATGGAACAGAGTGCTTTATATTTTAACGTAGGACACATGAAGGATGAATTAAACCTATTGTCTCTATCCATATGCAGTTAATACTCAGTAGGTGGCAGTAAAACATCTTTCAGTTAGATGTCAACTGCCTGGGGATGAAGAAGAAGAAGAAAGCAGCGCTCACAATCTTATGTTAAGCTTAAAGAATGATCTGATCAGAATTTTTTGAGAAGCACTTTGTTAATACCATGTTGTAAAGGAAGGGATGTAATTTATTTACTTACATTTTTAATAATTTTTTTTTAATTATAGAGCCAGATCAATATACAGCTGAGATGCACAGCAAACATTTAAACACTAACAATATCCTGTTAATATGAAGAAGTGATCATGGAGTCAGAGGCCAGACAGTCCAGTGAAAGAAAGCATAAAAGAAAGAAAGAAAAAGGGGGAAAAAAGTCAAGACTAGGTTCTTGATTGTTTAAGTAAATCTCACAAAGGGCCATATCAGATTTGTTCTGTAAGTCTGTCCAAAGGGAGAAGATCAGCCACACACATCTTCACATCTTCAGGGTTTGTACACAACATGAGGACCATGAGATCCGTATACATTTCTTTGCCAGATAAGTAATGAGAATTTTTAAACAGTTTAAATCAGAAGGAAAATCTACTGATGTTGTACAATGTAACAGGCATATAGTTGGAGATAAAGTGATATTTCTAGCCAGTATTTTCTGAACCAAATCACATTTTTGATTATGTTTTTGTTGTCACTTGAATGAAAAATAATGTATTCTTTTCTTCCTTAGTTTTTTTTTGATAAACACACGACTAAAGCCCCGCTTTTGCCTTGTGTACCGACAAACCACACAGTAGTGATTATCACTGCTACAGCCTCATGCCAGTAATAGTTAATGTAACCGCACCCTCATCACACTTCTATTACACACTTCCCATACTTCTCCTTTATTAATTTTTTATCTGGTGCTCATAAAACATCAAAATGTAAAGGTAAAGAATGATTATGTCCAGTTTCACCTTTTTATGTCAATGTGTTACAAATGTGTCAAAATACACTCAGAGTCATAAATGAAATATAATTCGACACTAAAGTTCAGTGATATAAGATGTAAAGGAGCAAGCTGCGGTTTGGTCAGACATAACTGTGTACTCTGTTCATAAACCTGCTGACAAAGAAATCGGTCTAATTTGTTCTTAAGTTCACCAAACATTGTCTAGGTACTGGGGTCTGAACACAGTTGGCTATATACAGTATGTTACAGTGCAGTGTTCCTTAGAATCGTGCAGATGATTGAATGATTCATGTTAAAAGAACAAATGCCTGCCATCTTTTCACCTTGCTCCATTCTCTTCCGTAATTTTCGCGTTATTTCTTGCCGCTTCTTAGCAGTACCAGCTTCACTGCCGCTGCCTTTGTGCTGGCCCCCGGACATCCTGGGATGCGCGCTGCAGCATGTGACAACGTACGCCTGACATGTGATCTAACATACGAGAACTGTTCTGTCCAGTTTCCTAGATAGTTCAGAATCTATTTTATATTATTAACATTGAATATTACTTTATATTTTATATATTCTAAATAGAATACAACTACAAGAAATAAGCTTATCTATTAAATAATAGGGAAAGTTGTTATTATTATTATTATTATTATTATTATAGTAAATAAATAAATCATAAGGGATCTGCAGTTCGATACTGTGGAACAGTACAACAGAGGCTTTCTCTCTTTCAGTTACCAAAACCAGAGATTATGGACATTGTGTACACACGCACACACACAAATACACACACACACACACACACACACACACACACACACACACACACACACTATCTGCCCTTCAGCTATTAGCTTATCTTTCAGTTAGTAGCAATTAGCGCGATGGATCCCTTCCTCAAAAATACTGACACACTAAGAATTGACTATATTAAAGAGCTAATATTGTTAATAAATGATCGTAAATGGTGTTTTAGTGATTACTTTGTGATTAACTAAATCTATTAGTATAAGAAGCACAGGCAGACAAATATTATCGAAATATAAATACAAATACAAAATACAAATATAATATGTTCTCTTCATGTCCTTTTCATTTCTAGTTCACAGAGGAAAAGCTGGGTCAGGCCGAGAAAACTGAGCTGGATGCACATTTGGAAAATCTTCTCTCCAGAGCCGAGTCCACCAAACACTGGACAGAGAAGATTTTGAAGCAAACAGAAGTGCTGCTGCAGCCAAATCCAAGTGAGATGTGTAGTATCAGGCCTCTGAGGGCTTTGGGGTGAAGTAGAATTCTAGGTTACGGTGGTTCCGCAAGCGATGCATAAACAGTAAACTCTGTGGTTTCTAGTGCAGAGCAAAAACAATTATTGCTGTATGCAGTAGTTGAGACGGGTTACTTATGGGCCAGTGATGGGATTTAATTTGAATACCTTTAAGGAAAGAAAGGGCATTGGTGAATAAGTGGTAGGTTTCTCGCCCGCCATGCGGAAAGCCAGGGTTTGGTTCTCATCCAGTGCCCAAACTCCAGCTACTGGGGGCAGTGCCAGTCCTAAGCCCGGGTAAAATGGGAGGGTCGCGTCAGGAAGGGCATCAAACGTAAAACCTGTGCCACCCTTGTGGCGACCCCTTGTCGAGAAAAGCAGAAAGACAAACAAAACAACCTTTAGGGAAAGAAAAAATATATTCCTTAGCATTGCTTATATTGTTATTCAGTCATTGTTTTTTAATTTTTTATCTTATTAATAATTGCTATTCTGCCAATATTCTGTGAGTAAACTATATATAAGCAGCTGTAATTTCAGCAATTACAAACTCGCGCAGCTAAAATGCCTGCCTTTCCTTCCTTTATACATTTTTATTACCATAACTTTACCAAACTAATTTTATATTATTTTTAAAATATTATTAAAATTAAAAAATATTTTTAAAATTTTTAAAATCAGATTTAGATTTGTTTGAGTGCACGTTAAAAAAAAAAAAAAAAAAAATTCTGTATCTAAACACTGATAGAAACAAACCACAGACCTAATTAAACTATAACAGAGACAATAGACATTATAAGGAATACCTACGGGGTGTCATGAACGAATTGAGTGTAAAAAGCTTGATCTAACGGTAATCATGCTAAATGAGCCAGAATAGTGGCAGGGAAAGTGGCCTTCTGTTTATTTCTCCACATGAAAGTGTGTGTTGGTGAGGAAGCCTGGGGTACAGTCGACATGCCAGTCATTCCAAAACGCTTCAGGAAAGTTGAGGTCAGGGCTTTGGACACGTCACTTAAGATCATCATACAGGATCAGGTTTGGGCCTCTGAGTTCCAGTGAAGGTAAACTGTAATATTATACAATAAAAGACATTCTAACTGTCTGCTTCACTGTGACAAAGTTGGAGGAATGCCCTTATATGGATGTTATTGTTAGGCGTTTACAAACTTTTGACACTATTCTTCTTAGGTTTTTGGGAAAAAGACTCTAAAGAGATCCAACGCAAGTGAAGGAGACCATCATTAGGCCAAAAGGAAAAACAGATCTAACAGTGAGATAGCAGGAACTTTAGGAATGCACAAATCAACAGTATGGTACTTAAAAAAAAAAAAAAAAAAGACCGAACGAGTGAGCTCAGCAAACCACAAAAGAGAAAATGAAAGTGGAAGATCACGGAATTCTTTATTAAAGAAGGTGAAAAAAAATATTCTAGCAACATCTAGCCAAGTCTAGAATGCCACCCTCTCGAGGATGTACTGTAGGCATATCATTGTCAAAGTCTACACCCTAATAAGACTACATGAAAGTAAACACCTCAAGATGCAAATCACTGTAACATCCAATAACAGAAAGGCCAAATAAAAAACAGTCCAGTTTCAAAACAGGATTCTATAAAGAAATTAAATGAAGCTTCTACCAGAATGATGGGAAGAAAAGACTATAAAGACAGAAAGGAAGGGCTCGTGTTCCACATCATATAACATTCTAGCACATGGTGCAGGCGGTGTTATGGCGTGGGCATGAGTGGCTGCCAGTGGATCTGGGTCACCGCTGTTTATTGATGATGTAGCAGGATGAATTCTGAAGTGTACAGTGCAATACATTCTGCACAGATTCAGTCAGATGCTGTGAAACTGACAGCACCAGTGCTTCCCACTACATTAGATAATGACCCAGATAATGGTGCGTAAGAAACCAGAGAGATTCTGAAGGCAGACCCTTAGATTGCTTCAGGTCAAATCCATTGTGTATTTTAATCAGTTTATAAAATCGATTAGAACATTAACATATAAATACTGTACATGTAGTCTATGATTATTTTTGTATATTTTTTATGAAATCTGGATGGTGTTCTGCTATTCCTTCTCACTGGCGTGTCGATCTCACTTTGCTTTACAGATGTGCGGATAGAGGAATTTTTCTACGAGAAATTGGACAAAAAAGTCCCCTCACGGATGAATAACCACGAACTGCTGGGACAATCCATGATCGATTCTGGGACTGAATTTGGACCTGGAACAGCGTACGGTTAGCATCTGATAGTAATAAGAATTTCATGGAATTGATGTAGCAACCCATATCTGATTGTAGATAATATAAACTGTTGTGGTTTTTGCAGAATGAAAACCCACCTTTCACATCTCTAGTTTCACAATTTAACTGAATAATCATTCTGAAAAAAGCACACAAGTTGTTTACAGTGTTTTATATTGATTCACAGTAGATTTAACCAAAATGAATGTTGGATATATTAATCAAATACTACTTGAGTATTATTGCTTACTTAATTGTGTCACCTGCCTGTGAAGCCAAGTGCTGTACATGTACGTAAGCGAAGGCGATAACCAAAAGGGTGACAGTCAAATCTGTTATCCACATCTCCTTCTAAAGCACTGCTGCAAATTTGGCCAAATTTGCACAGTATCTTTTTCAGGAAGCACAGACATGCAATAGTTATTTAAATTAATTTTTTTTTTTTTTTTTTCATCTAATCCTGTCCAAAAAGTTTGGTAATGTGGCTACAGATGTATGTAATACCAAATTACACCACAAGGTGGCACATTCTTTTCTTGTTGGCTATGATGCCACTCTGATTAGCTACTTTGCGAAGTACACGCGACACACAGAAATGTCTCTCCATCCTCTCGCATCTGCGTCATCGTCATCTGTAATCGTCACACTTTTCCTCCATCAGCAGCCCCTCCTGCACTATTCATGGGTATTTGTCCAAACCTTCGCATAACCTTTATTGGGAAGCACAGATGTGCATTTTTAGAAGAAGCACTTTCAGTAAACAGTCAACACGTCTTCCTTGGAAGACTCATAAATGTTTGCTCAAAGTGCCTGATGGTCATTTTGGAATTTAAGAACAAACAATTCAGTCACTAGTCCTGAACCTTTCAGCAGAGCTTCACTGCACTGGTATTTATCTTTATCTCATACAGATACATGTGCACCATTAGATGAAATGTCATGTCTGCAGAAACAAGATGTAACATAAACTCGATTCCAATAATGTACAAGTTACACTTCAGTCCTGAGTTTGATGTCTGAGCTGAGTGAGAACGTTGCCTGTGTGTCGTTAGGAAACGCTCTGATGAAGTGCGGAGAGACGGAGAAGCAGATCGGAGGAGCTGAGAGAGAGTTCATCCAGAGCTCAGCTATTAATTTCCTCACACCTTTCAGGAATTTTCTGGAGGGTGATTTCAAAACTATAATGGTAAGTTTTTGGTTTAAGTCGAGAAGAAAGCTGTGAGTCGTGCCTAAGGGTCATCAGCTCCTTTCACTGTATTATACACTGACCTGAAGCCTTTGTTAACAGAGGCTTAACAAATGAGTTTAAGTTCTCTGTGTTGGTTCCCTGGAGGAAAAAACAGCATGTAGATAATCAGAGAGTCATTAACTGGCTCTCCAAGTTACATATTACTCCTAGGGGTTCATGCACATGGGTCGATTTTCATGTGCTTTTAACTGTTTTTTATCATGGCATAAGGCTTTAGTGTGAGCGGTCGGAAATGCTCCTCAGTGTGCTGCGCTTGATATTAACAACTATACAGGGGGTGTGAAAATTAACTAGGCAATATTTAATGACTATAGAACTTGTAGTATCACTAGAGCACTACCTCATGGTGCACCACCCCATTGTGCTCTTACTGTGTGTACGTGGTTAGACCAGAATTTTCCAGAACGTTGTCTGGGATGACCTCAGCAATGGCCTCCAAGAAGTAGGAATTAGAAATTAGAAGGATTTTTTTTTCCTGTGGAGCTACGCAAAGGAGGAGGCATACAAGACAAAGCCTCGCACACTGGAGGACTTGGAGACTCGGACACTGGAGGACTTGGAGACTCGGACTCAGGTTCTCAGCTTCCTTCAGAAGACTGCGCATTCCATCCCCGGCTGTTTGAGGAAACTGGTTTTGACACCACCGGTGCTTGCGTTGAAATTTAAAGATTTGCTTTCATTTTCCTGTGTAATAAAGTACATGTACAATTTGTTTCATTAAATTTGTATTAGAAATATGGATTTTATTTGATTTGATTTTCATGGCTGGTTATTTTTTACACACCCTGTGCATGAATAAGAACTGCACAGTAGTATGCCATGTTTAAGTCACCATTCCTCACTCTCTGGCAGACTGCAAGCATGGTAGCTAGCCTCAGGATCGTGGGCACTTTGCCACTATAAAGTTTGATTAGGAGTCCTTGGTGGACTCTTGGTGGGGAATTCATACTGAGACATGATATTCCTATAGCCTTTATTATATTGCCTAATGATTAAAGTGAAAAGAAGTTAAAAGAAGAAAGCTCCATAAGAAAAATGGAAGTTTAAGCCTAGATTTTTTTTTTCTTTCTAATATGCTTTCAAGAAAGAAAAACGCTGTGTCTGATTATTTAAAGAATGGCATGAGGTCAGCACTCAGGCTTTACATTCCATTCAAACCTGGGAAAATGTGTCCAGTAAAGTCTAAGATAGAAATATGAAATATGAATGGCTGATGTACTGTAGGGTTTGGAGTTTTACAGTAATATGAAGTGTTTTGTGGTCGTGTGATTTTGTTGCTTTTCTTCACCATAGAAAGAACGCAAGCTGCTGCAGATCAAACGTCTGGATCTCGATGCGGCCAAGACAAAGTTAAAGAAAGCCAAAATGGCTGAGGCGAGAGCTGCTGTGAGTTATTGTTTAGTGATTTTTATACAGTTTGTGATGCTTAGACCATTTTTAATGAATTAGGCTTATTGCTATTAAGTGGTTTATTTGCATATTATTATGAATTTAATGTTTTAGCAGTGGGGTGGTATACGCTATATGGGCAAACCTCTTAATTATTGAGTTCGGGTGTTTCAATCAATCAGACCCCTTATCCCCAGTGAAGGGCAATCTTAATGCTCCAGCATACCAAGACATCTCAGACAATGCTATCAAGTCTATCAAACACCCTTTTCTATTCCAACATGACTGTGCCCCAGTGCACAAAGCAACGACTAAAAGACTATAAAGTTTGGTAAGTTCAGTGTGGAAGAGCCAGGACTTCTCGTCCAACATCACTGTCTGACCTCATAAATGCTCTACAGAAAGAATGTAAAGAATACATAAATTCCCACAGAAACGCTCCAAAATCTTGTGGACAGCCTTCCAGGAAGAGTGGAAGCTGTAATAGCTGCAAAAGGGGTGGCCAACTCCATATTGAAGTATAGTAGTGCTGTCAATCAATAAAACATTTTTTTCAAGTTAATCATAGTCATGTGATTAATCACGATTTTAAAATACTTAGATTTATTTGTATTATAAATGTATAATGTTGGAGTAAAGAAATGCATGACAAACTGGTTAGAGGAAACAGATTCTGCAGTTTTATAATATCTAAAACATTAACATTTAACAAATGTTAAATTAAAATCTCTCAGATGGGACCAGCATTGCATGCAGTTGCTGGGTAGTATGGGGGTGGAGCATCGCACCCATGTAATATATATAGTGTGTATGTATGTATGTATGTATGTACAGGTATGTATGTAAATTATATATACATACACTGTACGTATATATACGTATATATAATTTTGTATTTATTTTATTTTTCTTAAACTGTCCAATACAGGTTATGTAAAGCGTTTCTTTTTCCTCCTTTTTTAAAATAAACAAAACACATCCTCCCTACATACACCCTGCCCAAGCAGACCTTGGCAACAGATATAAATGCAATGCAACACTTCACAAATAAAACAAATGTGCAAATCATCGTCAAACGTGTCAGATGGATTAAAGTACAGTGAGTCAATAAGCATTAAGCAGTAACTATCCTGTAAGGGAATCAATAAACGGAAAAGAGAAAATATTTTTTTTAATTTGTCATCGGTTACAATCAGATGTCCCCTTTCACATGAGACTCTCGAAGCGCAACAAAAAAGGTTTCCATTTCAAATAAAACGTTTCACTGATCTCCTCAGTGTAAATTTGATCATTTCTAGTTAAAGAAAATAAAAAAACATCAGTGAACACAATACGTTTTATTCCTCTTACTCTACAGCATCTTTTCAGTCACCTTAATTAAATATGTTAATGGAATGTAATCTCTTTTACCCAGACTTCAACATTTCATTTTGTGTGATATAAGCTCCTGTTATCTCTCACTTTATCAGTAAGTTATTATAAGACTTTCTCTGACCAGGTTCTGATTTTTTTTTCCTAAACAAGAAAACTACTGGTCATGTTACTGATGAAACACAATACGCACGACATCTTCGGTCTGGAAGTACTTCCTGTAGCAGAAACATGAACGGAGTACGTTGTTTCAAGAGCTTCATTTTTAGCCTATTTGTTAAGTATACGACTTACAGAACAAGTTAACAAGTTAAGTTCTCATTTTTAAGATGATATTGACGATTAAAAATCCACTCAGTGTTGGTCTGATATTATGTTGAACATCTGTTCTGCAAAACTCAGTGAAAATGTTGTCACTATAGAAATACTAATGTATTACCACACACACACACACACACACACACACACACACTCACACGCACTACAGCTGGCACTATCGTCACTGTATTTCAGAAAATTACTCAACACTTCCTGGCCCATGAGAACTGTGAACTCAATAATGTTGTGATGTAATTAAAATTATCGCACCATATTGGAATAATTAAACTTGAGAAGTTCTCAGTCATGTGCTATTCAATGTCTGCAGGGTGTGGTGCAGTGTTAAGTAAACTGCAGACACTGTTTTACTCCACGAGAAATGAACAGAAGTCATTATTCAGTATTGTAGCGGAGAAGAGTGAGGATTAACCATTTCACACTCCTGATGTTCTAGAGAATGTGAACCAGTAATCCTCTCTGCTCGGCTACAATACTGAATAATGACTTCTGTTCATTTATTGTGCTTTTTAATCTCCATTTCTAGTTTAATTCTAGGGAAAAACGTTCTACCAGCTATCATCCTTCATCTGTGCTGTTACTTGGCAAACTTGCAAGAAAAAGTTGCAAACTGTTGGCATTGCTTTTTTTTGTTCGAGCTCGCTTGAGGGTGTTACGTTCCTCTTATATACTGCTTATTAAGCTGTTTGTGAAGTGAGTTTGTGAGCCTAAGTGGTGAGCTTGACTCTAGCTTCCTTTTACATACTTTGCTTGTATGGCTTTAAAGGATTTCCATGTTTGCTTAATAACTCCAACACATTTCGCAACTACACAGACATGTGTTTAACTTTGGGAAAAAGAATCAGAAGCAGTTGTGAGGATGATAGTCTCCTGATTGGGACAGAACTAAAAGACATGCTCTACTCCCTCTCTCTCTCTCACACACACACACATACACACACACACACACACACACACACACACTGTTTGTGGCAGCTGACCTATTGAGCAATTCCAGATCATATGATCCAGGCTTCTTCTGGTAGCAACTTCTGTTTCAGTTATGCAGTGCAGCAGTTTGTGTTGGTATGTTACAGCCATGGCCGAAAGTTTTGAGAATGACACAAATATACACTACCGTTCAAAAGTTTGGGGTCACTTGCAAATTTCTTTGTTTTTGTTTAGTGATTTATTTTCTACAT
>JAOVVB010000046.1:29698360-29713427 GCA_028570985.1 Heterobranchus longifilis
ACAAACGACTCATTCAGCGGTTGCGGAATGAAGCCAGCAGTATCCGTTTCAGATTTAGTCAGACTTGTCACATATGAGCTCAACGGACATCAACGGACTCACACTGTTGCTTTCACACAGATGGTGTTTGGGAGCGATCTGGACAGAAAGCGCAATAAAAAGCAAGCTGCAAGCTAACTCTACATCTACAAGCCAGTGTTTAGATAGAGCTGGAGTGAATGGACAGAGTGCACAGACAGAGCTGCTTCTTACCGCGGCGGTGTGGTCGGTGTGCTCCTGGCTCACTGCACACCATCACTACATCAGGAGCTGATGGAGAACCTGAACCGCTTCCTCGCCCTCAGACTGCCTAATGTGCTCTGCTAGTGTGCAGAGAGCTCTATATGTATTTGCGGAAGCAAGAGAGCGCAACGGAAGCCAATGTCACATGTAGAGCTGTCAAGATCGCACAGTGAGATTCAAAGTGCACACACACACACACACACACACACACACACACACACAGCTACATCTCTATTTACATCATGCAACAGCAGTTCTGCTTCACTTATATCCACTTATATACAGCATAAACAGAGTTGTTTTGTCCTGAATTGCAAAATGAATCCACAATTCTTCATTTCTGCAAGAGGTCACAGTACATTTTTGTGCAGAATACACATCGAACTGCATAGACACTTAGGACTGAGCAAAAAAATATTATATATATATATATATATATATTGACAATACATGCTTTCACATGTCTTTTCACTTTAATGGCTTTTCTTTAGCCATGTTTAATATACCACATGAACCTTTGAAAGGAAACACGCCCATGACAGCCAATACTGGTTTCACTCGTCAGATACTACTGAAGAGGAAACCGCCGAGAGCTCACACCCTTCCTGTCGAAAACAGAAAGCCATCACTTCATGCTACAAGATAAAAAAGAAAAAAGTTTTCTGCCACCTTCATGGACCAGTAGTCACACCATCCGTGCGAAAACTTTCACATTTGTCTGCCTCTGCAAGTGTCTAACACTCCTGAAGCTCTGGACTTCAATTAGTCTGGTTTATGAAATTTTAACAAACAAACAAATATATAAAGAAGATTCATTGAATAAAATAAAATAAAAAATGAAACATGTAGCCCATATACTGTATTTTGCGTAATCTCCTGGACACATGGGGTAATGTGTCAACATATTTAAAACAGCAGGCCTTAAAATAGACCAGCCAAAGACAGAAAGCAGGTTAAAAGTACAAAATATGCTACTGAGAGCATAAATACTAAGGGTAAACAGTTGTGCATTGTTGGACTGAATGCTTCATCTCAGCATTAGTTGTGTTAAAGGCGACTATAAGCGTGCGTGTGATTTTTCTTTTGCTGCAGAAAGCCCTCATTAAGCCTTTGTACATTTATATGATAGAAATACTAATACAAGGACCATTGTATATACATTTTCTATAACAGTAGCTATGATAACAGTGCTGGCTGCAAGGCGAAACACATTTGTACGAATGCATTAATGTTTTAAATACATAAATACATGCGATAGTTTCTTTCTATCCTGTCCATAACTACAGGCTTAAAAGAAGCCGTTTCTGAAATACTCAAACAAAGGCACCAACAATAATAAATTATAATATGATGTTTAATATGAACAATACTGGAAGCTTTTGACACGGTTCTGCATGATTTTATGCATTGCACTGACCACATGATTGCTCTATTGGAAATCTGCATGAACGAGTAGAGGCACAGGGTGAGTCTCTTATGAGTGTCCTATGAGTGCATGCAGTATATACTTGCCTTTGAGGAACTTTCTGCAGATGTTTACATCCAAGTTTAAACTTGGTCTGCACGGTGGTGTAGTGGTTAGCACTGTGGCCTCACACCTCAAGGGTAGCGATTCGATTCCTGCCTTGGGTCTGTGTGTGTAGAGTCCTCCACTGAACTAGGGGCTTCCTCAGGGTACAGTCCCCAACTGTCCATAGTTTGTGCACGTGTCTGTGTGTGTGTGTGTGTGTATACCCTGGAATGGATTGGCACCCTGTCCGTCCTGTCCTCATGCACTGGGATAGGTTCCAAGCCCCCCGAGACCCTGTATTAGACCATGAGCGGTATAGACAGCCTCTGTACACTCAAGTTCTTCGAGAAGCCTGCAAACCTTGTCTTCATTGAGCTTCATGGACAGGGGCACGCCATCATGCTGGAACAGGTTCAGGCCTCTTAGTTCCAGTTAAGGGAATGTGTAGTACTCCAGCAAATTGACAACTTATACATTGTGTACTTCAAACATTTTTCACAAGTAAACATGCACTGATCAATTGCTCTGTAGCTGTTGCCTGATTTTTGGTGGGTTTCATTTGTACAGTCAGTCAGTCCCCAGTCACTGCTGTGCAGGTGTGAACGTGTTACATCAGTTCCTTTCTAACTGCAGTGTAAGCGAAATTGATGCCCGGCTTGTGATTTTCACAGAAGCTGAGCACGAGTAGTGATTAGTTTATTTTGTAGTCTGAGGGTGTACCTGGTGCAGAAACAACTCACAGAAGAGCGATCCTCTAAGGAAGGTGAAAGTTAGGTTAAAAGGTTAAAGTGAATCATTACTGGTGACGGATTCATCACTACGAGCCTAAGAGTAAACGGCAGAGTATGGAATGGAAACATCCTCAATCACAGACTGGGAAAAAGTTCAACAAAAGTCAACCATGAGGGGGAAAAAATTCATCACTGCTTACAATTTTATGAGATTCTCAGGGGCCAGTACTGGAACATTATTAGGAAAAGGGTTCAACAATAAACAGTGCTCATTACGGTGAGACGCTTATTGAGAGGTGAAGCCTAAACTAAACTCGTCCTGATCTCGTTCCATCACCTTTCAACGGTTTGGTCCCCTGAAAGCAGCCCTAAGTGAAGACAGAGGTGCATTCCTGGCTCACAGCTCAGGCTAAAACATTTTTAATGAGAGAATACGAAAGTGTGTTGGAATTTACGAAAGCATGGAAATTATGATGAAAAATTATGTATTTGTCTTAATATAATTTTTAGATATAATAATACACAGTATAATTTAGAATTAAATTCTACTGCCAGAGTGCAGATCATTTTGGAATGGCCATCATATATTATATTAAATATATTAAATGCAATCAAATCAACATTCTGTTGTATGTGGCTAAATGTAATTTTATATATAATATGATGGCCAGTCCAAAATGAAAAAGAATTTAATTCTAAATTATATATATATATATATATATATATATAAAAATGTATAATATAAATATATTTTCCCATCAGTAACCTAGGGGACAACTGCACTCAACTCTACTTCATCCCATTCTTCTCTGCTTTATTAAATCAACACAACAATTAACTCCTCTATATAACACAGTCCACATCTGCTCCACCTCCTGCTGCTGTATGTGGTGTGGATCAGTGTGCAGAAACCTCAGACTGCGTGGTTAGATTATTTGATAACTGTGCATCAGATACCCCCTTGTGGCAGCAAAAACACAACCCTCAGTTCCACTGAAACATTGCTGAACTGATTAAAAAAAAAAAAACAACAACAACAAAAAAAAGGTAGAAAAGTTAAACCAGACTGGCACCATATAGTTTATTTACCGGTCCCATAAACTTAATGATATCAAGGATAAAACCTAATAAATTAATATCATAGACTAGTACATCACGATTAAGTATTACAGTAATGTGACAATTTCTTTTGGATTTCCTGCACAAACACCAATGGCAACAGACAGCTTCAACTACACTGCATGCAAAGCACTAACTCTAGTGAAGCAGGCTTGCATTTGTAGAGGTAATCGGAACATTGTTTTCGGCACGTCATTTGCCAACATATGGGTTGTATTTAAGTAAAATTCTAAAACCATTCAGTTTATCGTATAAACGCAATAATTACAGTCCCTCATCACTGTAACATGTTATAAATGCATTCTGTGACCCTGGTTAATGCTTCAAACCCGTCACTGAATCAGGCTGGATTAATTAACTATAAATGGGACACAGCCCAGTGTCTATTCATAAATTACATTAAAATCAGCTTTAAAAACAATTGTCCTCAGCTATCCAGAGACTTTCTTAATTCACAGAGGCATGCTTTGAAGAGTCTCATCCATAATCCCAGTTTATAATCTGCACGTTTCTGCCCAGATGAATCAGCTCTCACACTGGCTCAGAGTCTTCATTACGCCATCTGGATGTCTCCTTGGCATTTGGTTTTTGTCAGCATGGCACCGAGATGCTCCTCAGCCATCTAGAGGTTTTCCAAGGTACACCATCGTGACTTCAGTGTTACCGTAAACTGCCGAAACAGCTGGGAAGAGACAGGTCTTGGGCAGTCCCCTGAACGCCACGCCGAGAAACTCGAACCCTCTCTCGAACGCCAGCGTCTTGTCATCCATGTCTAGAATCACACGGATCCGCTCTCCAATCTGGAGGAAAATAAACAAATAGCAATCAAGGGTTCATAAATCAGTCGGTTAAAAGATTTCGTGTTCTCTGCAAGAAGTATGAAGAGTCATGTTCAAGGTCAAGGTCAAGTCCTCTAAAGCAATGTGCAAATATCCATCGATATCTATATAGAGAAACTGAAGTGTGACAAATTGATTAGTTAGATTAATTTATTCTTTTCATTTATTCTATTATGGTTTGATATTTATTAGAAATAAATAACAAACCATATGTTTATTAGAAAACAAACAAGAATATTATCAAGTGGCAACTGAATGAGACCCTCAAACTAACGGCCTTCTGTACATTTTTACTGATTCCACACACACACACACACACACACACACAGTTCAACTGTACGATTTGTTCAATTCTGACCAGACCATTTCAAATAAAGAGTGTATAAAGCAGGATGGTGACTTGAAACCATATATTCATCAATGCTACTAGTTTAGACAGCAAAATTCAACACATAGTAAAATATTACTCTTATAGTAAAAAGACAAGTTATGTGCTGATACCAAAAGCATGGTGAAACATGAAGTTCACCAGTAACACAGAGGTTTTCTCTGTTGTGCTCTACACTGAGAGGAGCATTAGTTATTTAATTACTATGCATCTTTGAGTTAAGCTGGTACCGTGTGAGCCGGCTTTACGACTGTTGCCCTTCACAACATATGAGATGATCACGATACATTTCTGTAACACACTGTGATCATGGGTTCTCATTGCACAATGAGGAGAGTTACTGCCATACTGGTTACATTAACATTATGGCAGTTGGCAGACGCCCTTATCCAGAGCGACTTACATTTTTATCTCATTAAAACAGTTGAGGGTTACGGGTCTTGCTCAACGGCCCAACAGTGGCAACTTGGTGGATGCGATAATTAGCCAGTTACTTTTTAGCACTGCTCACTTGCTGAGATTTTAAGTGCAGTCTTTTGCCGCTGCCAGAACTTTGTCCGAGTCCACCAACCTCAACCCGTCTTTAGTTCAAGTTCAAGTAGGCTTTTGTCATTTTAACCATATACAGTTTAGTAAAACGAACTTTGTTCCTCCAGGACCAAGGTGCTACATACAACATAAATGAACAAAACTAAAATGATTATCACAATGTTTTAATAAAGAAACACTATAATCATTGTTTTTAGATACGACTGTACGTTTTTCCGTCACTCCTGAATGACCCTTGCCCATCACTATTAAAATTTTCCTAGAAAACCCTACAGCAATTATAACAGGACCCTTAATTGACTGCATCCCAGTTTTATAGTGGATTCTGATATCATGTCCAACGTCGCAGACTTGAATATTACACCTGATAAATATAAATTATACATTAGTTAGTTCCGACTGACTAATCTGATTGGACAGGAGACCTTCCGTGAGTGGTGAGGTCGAGCATAACAGCACTGGTACGTTTAACTATGTGTGTCACTCCACAGCACAGAAGTTATAATAACGGTTAATTACACGAACTGACGGTTGCAGCACGAGTGAAAATAGGTCTGATAGGAGTAATGGGGGAAGAGCAGCTACCTGTGAAAACCCAGATTGAAAAACCAAATCACAGAAGCACTTTCAGCAAGAAAACACATCTCATGACATTACATCATTTAAACTACACTTAGTAACTGTTTCAAAGTCATGTATCATGGTTAAATAGCTTCTAACTAGGGGTGCAACGATTAATCGACTATTAAATTTAGTGCCATGCAGACACATCACAACCATTCTGATATTCAGTACTACAGCACTCCCTCTCGTGTGATACAGATTATTTAAGTGGTTACTGCTCTGCCTGAATAAATGAAATAGTTCCTTAATCAGGGAATGGTGTTGTTTTTAAACCTAGTTAGTCTACCTAGGTAGTCTCATTAGATAAAAAGCTTTGGAGACGGGTCCACAGAACAACTCAATCTGCTTGCATTAAAACTGTAGGGCTGCATGATTTGATAGAAAAAATAATAAATAATTTTTGAAAAATCCCATTGCGATTATTTAGGTTTTCCATATTGTAATACTGATTTAAACTGTGATACACTTTGTATTTAAACATATTAATCTACGCTAACACAAAATAATGGCACAAATGATCTCATTAAGAGGATGTTTCCCACTAATTATTTATCAACTCAAAAGTATTAAATAATAAATACATTATTGATAAACCCTACATAAATGTGTCACATGTACCTTTTAAATAATTAAAATAATTGCAACGGTGCGTATTGCGATTGGGATTTTGCTGTGATTCATTGTGCGGCGCCAATGAACTGGCTCATGGCAGGAATAATGCCAGCTTACCTGGTACTTGGGCGCGTTATTGCACTGTGGGAAGTTTCCATTGACCTCTCCGTTGTGAAGCAGGTTATTATCAACAAGATTCCAGCCCCAGCTCTGATCATCGCTTCCCAGCAGTGCAACATAGCCCTGGCACTGCATGGGTGCCCTCTTGGTTGCGATGCCGATCACCGCCACGGTGCCAAGTGGCCCTTCCCACCAGATCTCCCAGGCATGTCTGCCCTCCGTGAAACCAATTTTTGCACGAGCGCCATCGGTGCTCTGAGCGATCGGGTTGCGGTGGAGCGTGAATCCGTTTTTCTTAACGTACACGTTCCTGGAGCAGTCGTGGGAGCTCAGCGCGTGCTGGAATGACTTCAACTGAAGAGACAAAAGAAAGAAGAAGAAAATAGTGTTTGATTCTGCATTCACTACAGAACACTCTGAGAGAAAACACTAGCCCATGATGTATCATCGTACACGTGGAGTTTGTTTACACACGTAACTTTATTTCATGTATCGGACAATTCAGTGGGCCAGAAGATTTAAAAAAAAATATGGCATAGACATGATGGATACCCTTATGACACTCTCTTTACTCTATGATATCTCTAATGTTAATCCAAGCACAGGTAGTTCTTTGGACATTAATATAAATTAATGCCAAAGGTTTTTTTCCCCCTTATGTAACATGATAGACACACACACACTAATCAGTCATAATATTGTGACCACCCGCCTCATATTGAGTAGGCCCCACTTTTTGCCACCATAACAGTGATGCACTGTGTGTTCTGACACTTATCTATCACAACCAGCATTAACCTTTTCCTTAATTTGATCTACACTAGGGCTTCTATTGGATCGGACAACATGGGTCAGCCTTCACTCCCCATGTGCATCAGTGAGCCTTGGCCACCCATGAACCTGCCAGTTCACCGGTTTTCCTTCCTTGGATAACTTTTGGTATGTCCTGACCACTGCAGATCAGAAACATCTCACAAGACCTGCAGTTTTGGACTTGCTCTGTCCCGGTTGGCTAGCCTTCACAATTTGCCCCTTTTTGCAGTAGCTACATTTTCAATATCTCGTTACAATGGCGGCTGGAAGTGGGCGGGATATATTAGGCAGCAAGCGAACATTTTTTCCTGAAGCTGATGTGTTGAAAACAGAAATAATAGGCAAGCATAAGGATTTGAGTGATATTTAGACGGACCAAACTGTGATGGGTCAAAGCAACTCCATAACTGCAGGTCTTGTGGGATGTTCCTGGTTTGCAGTGGTCAGGACGTACCAAAAGTGATTCAAGGAAGGAAAACCGGTGGAACTGGCAACAGGGTCACACATGTGGGTGAAGGCTGCCCCGTGTAGTCCGATCCAATAGAAGTGCTACTGTAAATCAATTGAGGAAAAGGTCAATTCTGGTTTTGATAGAAAGGTGTCAGTACACACAGACCTACTCATGGTCATGTTATGGCCGACTGGTTCTTTAGGGTTTAAATGTCCCATTCTGTTGGTATAACTAAATACTCTGACATACAGCAGGCACTATTGTCTATTTTACCTTTAATTATGGTCATTTTAACATTACTTTATTAATTCGAACTAAAATGGTATAAATAAACAGTGCAGTGCATTTTGTCATGTGTGTCTACTGAAAGATCAACTTTTCCCCTACAAAGATGAAAGGAATGATGATGTAGAGCTAATCAAATCATCAGAACATTATTTATTAGGTTTTTGGTGTTCTGGGTATTTCATTCATGGATAACTTAACCCTCTACACACACACACACACACACACACACACTTGCAACACTGCGGTGATTCCAATATATTCCCGATAATTGTATTATTGCTCTTGTGTTGTTGCTCCGAGTCACGTGTACAGCGCAGTGACGTCGTGTAATGAAACAATGTAACAGATTCTGTACTATTTACAAGTGACGTCATAAGCGGAGCCGAACTGCTGTGCGTTCTGTCTGCGCTACATCTTATCTAGTGTTTAAAAGAGTGACGAAGTGTTTTTCTTTTGTGGCTCTTGTGTACACTTCATCCACACACTTACCACAACACACACAACACACACACACAACACACACACACACAATGTTAGCTCCCAGGCTACAAATCCGTGTAGCGAAAGCTAGCGAGAGATTTGAGGTCACAAGTAATGCAGCACAACAAGAGAATAAGAAGCTTCAGATATAAAACGCAGCTGTATGTGTGTGTGTGTGTGTGTGTGTTTACTTTATCCTTGTAAGTGGCGAGGTTGCAGAGGATGTCGGAGCGCAGAGCCTCTTCGCTGAGCAGGCGCGCGCACTGACTCCGCCACACCTCGCTGTTTTCATCCGCCAGACAGCGGCTCCAGTGCCGGCACACCAGCGAGCAGCGCATCAGGTCCGATAGGTCCAAATAAGAGAAAATGTGCTCCAAAACGCGAATCGGCAGCCGGCCGGCGAACCCCGAAGCCCCGCACGCCGCGCCCGAGCCGCCGGCGCCCCCGACAGCAGCAGCAGCAGCGGCCACGCCGGACATGTCGAGCCGGAGCTCCGCTGCCTCCGCAACCCGCTCACGCTAAAGCGCCGAACAGCACCCGGGTTCACGCTACCGGAGCCGATCAGGACCAGGGCTCGACTCCTGCAGGCATATTTGGGCTGGGAGCGGCTTTAACTGAAACCATCCTATGTATGTATGTGTGTGTGCGTGCGTGCGTGCGGGGAAACCTGCAAATCTTGGTACCATTAAAAAGGTCCTAGAAGGTTTATGCAAACATACACTGTGTTCTAAAATATTAAAACTATTTATATATTTAAATATATAAAGTATTTATATTAATTCACAATCATTAATCTTCTGATTAAAACTGATTTCGTTTACATACACTGTTCGGAACTAATGCATTGCAGACGACGCGATTGTCTCTTACTATTTTATGTCCCTTTAAGGACCTGGTTAACGATGACGTCTATTTTATACAGGTCCTGCTCCACCGATAGAGGGCGCACAAGAAGATTAACCATAAATAGCCCCGAACAACATCTATATCGCTTTATCGTATATACAGGGCCTGTCACAGGACAAGAGGTGGACACACACACCCTACGGGCCATTTGGAAATGCCAATTAGCCTAACCTGCATGTCTTTGGACTGTGGGAGGAAACCCACCAAGCACAGGCAGAACACTGCAAACTCCATGCACACAGACCCAGAGGCGGGAATCGAACCCGACCCCTGGAGGTGCAAGGCGACAGTGCTGACCACTAGAGCCACCATGCCACCCCAAAACAACATCTATATAAACAGAAGAAACGTTTTGTCTGTACATCGATCAGAACTCTTTCAATATCTTTACGTTTCATACATTGGAGGAACTGAAACCAATCTCAGAAAATTTTCTGTCTGTCTGTATGTTTTTTTGTATGTCAGAATTAAATGAAACTTTGGTATTTGCCTAAAGTTAAACCTGAACCATAAATTAAATAAAAATTAAAAAAGTTATGAGCAGTTATGTGCCAGATTTTAAACCGCAAGTTTTAACAGCCTACTGCACATTCGTTAATTAGAAAAGTTCAACTGAATATTTTTTATCACAGAAATAACAGCGGTAAAGTGGTATAAGTGAATTTTAATACACTGGAGTTGTTTTAAAACAAAACTTAATCTTTATTTAATCTACTTTTTCGATTTCTCGTCTGTGGTCCTGCGGTTCACTCTCCGATTACCAAACAGGGAGTGTATGTGGCTGACGACGAAAGAAGTACACCTTAGGCGTAAGATACTCAACCTTACAAAATTAAATTTATGTTAAACAGAGTTCTGCTATACAGAAAGACATGTACGTGGGTTTCAACCTGAAATAATAACATCACTGATTACATTAAAGCTCATCAGCTTATTTTTAGCTTTAACCTTTTAACTATTTCTACAAACTCTTCAGATTAATGACAGGTACTCACGTTAGTACGTTACTAAATAAATAGTAACCATGCTTTTTTATATATACATTTATAAGACATTGTTTTCTAGAGGCAAAATGTCTTTAATCAGTTACTTGTGTCGGAATAGTTGCTTTGGACAAAGTAATACATGTGCAAGTTTTATACTCCTCAGCAAAAACACCAGGGTCTAGCCCTCTGCTAACCAATCGTAAACAGATTTATTGCAGGTTATCATGTTTTAACAGTAAACAAACCCCAAATAAAGTTAAATATAGCTGACTTGGTATGCAGGTTTGTGTCTAGGCTGTCCTTGGGGTTGTGGATAAAGGAGCTCTAGAAAGGAGAGTTCAGGCTTTGAAATCATACAGACAGCAGAACAGAGAGAACCAGTCACACGGCTGTCAGGCCACATCAACACTCAGACATTCTCTGAAGCTCCACAAGCCTGATCAGAGCTTCAAGATCACTGAACTTGATGAACAAGTTACACAACCATCATCGACTTTTCAGTGGTTAGAGCCTCACTGATTTCAGACCCTGAAAAAGTTGCCACTTTGACCAAACTTGTTTATTGCTTCATGGACAAAGGCACTATTCCAAGAGTACAGCGCGTTTAGAATAAGAGGCAAGAGTACAGCGCGTTCAGAATAAGAGGTCTATCCAAATTATTTTCTTGTCCAGCTCTCATCCTATTCAGATCTCACTGGACTGAATTAGTTCTTGATCAACTTCATTTGCCTTAATTCACAATAATGCATTCTCTTCACATGAAATAGCACAGAACCTAACCCAACGGAGTTATAAAATCTTAAAGAGCTATGCCTGAATCAGAGCATACAGGGGCATATGAAATGCGAGGTTATAAGAGGGAAACGTTTTATGTGGAAAAAAATCAGGCAGGCAAAGGTTTCCGGGGCAATTTTTCAGTGATAAATAAAACTGGTTCTCCTCAGTGGAGTCAAATGGCACTCTGGGACAAGACACACTAGCCGAGGACAGACTGGTGGCTTTTGATTCATGAGAAACCTTTTTCACACAAATGTGAAAACTAGGCACTGGACCTGCAGCAGTCTGAAAAGGACAAACTGCAGAACGTTCCATCCTGTGTCCATTAAAGACTTTCCTGGTGCACCTTAGCAGCCATAAAGGCCTTAATGCATAATTTAATAAAATCTTGACCATCACAAGTGCCTTAAATTTACTATTACATTTTAAAGGTTTGTGTTTATAAACATACCAAATATCGTTTAGAAACTATACTAATGTCTAGTTTTAAATAATTGTGCTTCGATTCATACTTTATTCTGCATTTACTAACCAATAATAATTACTTATTATTATTACTTATAATAACTTTTTTTTTTTTTTTTGCTACAATAATAAACATTTAAAAACGTGACATAAAATGCTAATTCAGAGACATTTCTTTTATGGACCTGCCATTCAGGCTTGAATATCAGCTGTTGTTTAATATACAGTCTTCCCATTGTTAACACAGTTATTACATGAACTCTGAATCATCATATCATTTTCCTATAGTTGGAAAATTCATTAGAGCCAGGCATCTTTTTAAAATAAAAATAGCTGGCTTCATGTAATGTACGTAATGTGTGCAGATCTTGTTGAGACACATGACTTTGTCTTGAAATGATGTGTGTGACTAAAGTTGAGCGAACAGCTGGGCAGCTCCATCCACATTTACAGACTCCTGTGGCTTCTGCCTCGGGATCTGTAAGACAAATTTTTTGACACCATGATGTTTACATGAGTATAACCGTACTATACTGGCTGAATTTGAAGATATTCCGTTCTGACAGGCTGCAGTGATGCCCCTCCCCCAATCAAATCATCAAATGTCACAAATGGCAATATAATATTGTGTAAAAGACATGATTAGACACATTACCATTGTTTTTCCTTTAGTTTCTTTGGCTGTAGATTTTGAAATACTTTTCATGTCCCTCTGTACCTCAGAGAAAACCTGGTTCAAGTTCTCCACTTTCTCCTTTTTCAGGGTGTTTATCTGGCCAAAAAAAACAGAGAATGATGTGTCAAATCTCATGTTTCAAAGCACAACAAAATTATCAGTTCTCAAATCATTCTCACTAAATTGCATGTCAAAAAAAGAGAAGTTGAAACTGATCCAATTCTGCACAAAGTACACAAATTTTCAGCAAACAAGTTTTCTAGTAAACAATTATTCACATTTAAATAATTTTGCTTATAGGCAATTAACCTTTTCTTTCAGTTTTTGTTATTATTACTTATATAGAATCCTCTATGCATTACCAATCCTACCATTCCGATTCTATTCACTGACTTGATGAGATCTGGTCTGAAACATCCTGATTGACTTTTATAACAAAAAGCATTTCATGAACTCAGATCATGAGATCAACGTGCTTACATGTTTTAATGAAGTCTTCACAGGCTTAGTTTTGGACTTGGGCTTGGACTGCTTGTTAGCCACTTGAAAGACATTCTGCTGCTTTTTACCCTTCGGTTTATTTTTAGCCATGTTTTCCTGAAAAAAAAAATGTCATTAGCAAAAAAGAAATAGTGAATAGACCACTTTAGAGTCCAGCAGCCCTAACGGAAATCATGTCAAACTGTATTCTGTACCTGTGTCAGAGCTGACAAGAGTTTGTAGAAGTAGGTAAATGTTAAAGTTAAAAATAAGCTGATCAGCTTTAATGTAGTCAGTGATGTTATTATTTCAGGCTGAAGCCCAAGTACATGTCTGTCTGTCTTTATTAACACAAAGAAAAATTTTTGTATGGTTGAGTAATGCCTTGTTTATGTGAGTAATGCCACCAAGTTGTACTTCTTTCATGGTCAGCCAAATACACCTCCTGTTCAGTAATCTGAGAGTACATCACAGATGGGGAATCGAAAAAGTAGATTGGTTAAAAATTTATCTTCTATTTTTAAAAAAAATCTTTAAAAAAATTAAATTCGAATTTGATTTGTCTTAAAACGACTCCAGCGCATTAAAATTCCTGGAATGTTTACCTGGAGCAAGTCGCTTATTAGAAAATAGATTATTAAATCCACCACATAGCTGTTCATAACATTGCTTTTACTCAACATTTTGATTTCACTTATGCAGGTATGTACAGGAGGTAATGAGTAATGTTCCATCTAATATCTACTCAACCTGGATTACAATAAAACAAAACCCCAAACAAAACTCATGTAAACAACAACAGCGTTAAGGTAAGTGTTTAGACATACTAGCACTAATGAAAAATGCAGCATACTGGTCCTATGGTGTTTATTCTCTACAAACAAATCATGCCGGTTTATATCATTAAATTGCTAAAATATACCCAAAATTGTACAAATTTCCAGTCATATTGGATGTAGTTCACCGTGATGTCCGCTAGGGGCACTACGCTAGAAAGTGGTCATCTGTGTCGGGTTGTAAACAGCCAGTTCTAGGAGTCGAACTGGACAACTAAAAGAGACTCAAGTGAAGCCTTCTAGCTGAACGGATGGCCACAGAAGAGCTGTCTACGTGTGGAAATAATCTAAGCGGGCCTTGCAAAAATAAGCCTTGAAAAACGCTAGTACTTACATCTGATATCCCTCGACACTGTCTCAGAGCTCGTGTTTAGCGTCAGTGTCCAAGTACCTTCTTCTACTGCTCAGTGTGGGCTGGTGACTAAGAGCAACGAGCACTACTGCCCCCTGCTGTTACACAGTCCACTATAGACCTGTGCAAATCTGCATTCAGTCTTCTCACACAAATCTAACTTTCTAAATTTAACACATTTCCCCTTCTTGTGTAGAAGATAAAATGGGTATCTCTGTAAAGAATGAGTCACGATGTGGCATTATAACTGTTTGGTATTCTAAAAGGTGGTGGTGTAAAGGAAGTTTGAAGCTTGTTAACACCCCAAAGTTGATTAGTTTTCTACAACAGCTTATCCTGATGTGCTTTATTCCTCTTACACCACCACAATTGCAATTTTACCATTTATCACACAATGATCCATCATACGCCATAAGTTTTCATATAGCAGAATCTCGGCATACAAATTGAATTCGTTCTTCTTCTTTGTCTTTCGGCTAATCCCTTTCAGGGGTCGCCACAGCAAATCATCTGCCTCCACCTAACCCTGTCCTCTGCTTCCTCTTCTCTTACTCCAACTAACTTCATGTCCTCTCTCACTTCATCCAGAAATCTCCTCTTTGGTCTTCCTTAAGACCTCCAGCCTGGCAGTTCCAATCTCAGCATCCTTCTATCAATATGCTTACAATTTCTCCTCTGAACATGTCCAAACCACCTCAATCTGGCATCTCTGACTTTATCTCCAAAACATCTAACATGGGTTGTCCCTCTGATGAACTCATTCTTGATCCTATCCATCCTTGT
>JAOVVB010000046.1:29716353-29730434 GCA_028570985.1 Heterobranchus longifilis
CATTTAGGAATAAAATCACACTGGTGTTGATGTGATACGGTTAAAGATCAGACTGCATTATTTTAACCAAAATGATTATTTTTAGTGAATCGTGAGAATACAGTGATTCATCAGATCACACAGACAAACACTCGTCTGGATTGTCTGAAATTTGATTTCTCATAATACAAAATAAAACATTAATTTGTATATTTACATGCCAAAACTGCAAGGGTCCAAATCTGTAAAAAAAAAAAAAAAAAAGATTTGTCTATAATTTAACTCAACTGATAAAAAATAGATGAATTTTGCAGGTGATATAATTATTCCTATTTGCATGCTGTCTTTGTGTTGCATATTTTCCCAACACTAAAATGTCCTAATGGGGAAGTTTGAGCAGAAAGGCTTCACAAAAAAGGTGCCAGTGAACTTTTGACTCATACTCAGTTAAACATTAAACACTACACTAAATGCAAATGTTAGTCTATGGTGGAAGGAATTTCTTCAGCAGAAGTAAGAACTGTTAATCACCCAGAGGTGTTGGGGAAGCACACACACACACACACACACACTCACACACACATTGTGTTATCTGGGTAAACAAATCTCAAAACAGTATGTGCACGAATGTGTGTGTGTGTGTGTGTGTGTGTGTGTGTGCGCGCATCAAGAGATGGTGGTGGTGATTGTATCATTTCGCCATTCTGTAGCTATTTGTCATTATGACAAACATTTCCTCATTCTACCAATAATGTAGAATTTGCTTTTATCAAATTTACAGCATGGTCTGAAACTCTTTTTTGTGTTCTGTGCTTGTGTTATCAGCTCTGACGGGAGGACCCATAACCGGCACCTACAGACTTAAACAGTTCCATTTTCACTGGGGATCTAGAGATAATAAAGGCTCAGAGCACACAGTTGATGGAAAAATGTACCCTGCTGAAGTAAGTACCCTCAGTACCCTAATCCATATCCTAGCGCCTAGACAAGGTTACAAAAAGCAGTAGATTGATAAATTATTATGGTTTTGATGCAAGTAAAAATGGTTATTTTTTATGTTCTACAGCTTCATCTAGTTCACTGGAACACCACATATCCCAATTTTGGAGAAGCTGCTAGCAAGTCCGATGGCCTTGCTGTGGTTGGAGTTTTCTTGGAGGTCGACACACATAAAAACTTTTGAATGCTAACTCATGATAAAAACTGAACTTGTGGCATAAAGTTTCAAGTGTGTGCATTTCACTGTTTTGCCTTTAACAGATTGGTGATGAAAACCCTCGACTCCAGAAGCTTCTTGATGTATTGGATGCCATTAAAGCAAAGGCAAGTTTTCTTAAAGTTTTGTGGGACTTTTATATTAACAACTAATTTTGTAGGTTAATTCTGACATACTGTAATTTGGCTAATCCTGTATTTGTGGCTTTCCTCCCAGGGAGCACAGACTCAATTTGCAGACTTTGACCCCACTATGCTGCTGCCTAGCACTCTGGACTACTGGACATACGATGGCTCCTTGACCACACCCCCACTGCTCGAGAGTGTCACATGGATTGTCTGCAAGAAGTCAATCAGTGCCAGCTCCGCACAGGTCCTGGCCATTTTATTAACATTATAATCATTAAACCCACTCATGCTTATGATGGAATAGTTTTAGTTTCTCACTATATACATACGATAGAGAGAGAGAGAGAGAGAGAGAGAGAGAGAGATTACTGTTATAAACTTGTTGTAACAGCAAGATGTTTCACATATTCTATAGCAAGGAACCTGGATAAATCTTTGGTTGTATAATTATGCTCAGTGCATTTTAACCAGCCTGACCATTAGCGCTTGATCTGCCTGTACAATTTTTCGACTTTTACCAGACTCATTTTTTTTTTGTCTGTATTAATTTTCTTGCGATCTGCTGGTCTCTCACTCTGTTGCACCCTTGTGAAAGTTCACACTTCCCAGGGAAATGCCATGATTGCATGGACTGACTTTTGCATCCTCATACTTGGGATATCCTCATTTAACTTTTCATTGCTGCTGAGGAATTATTAAAAACTCATTCTGTTATTATTTAAAACTCATTATGTATAAGTCATTACATTTGTTTGTGGAGCATGGTATCTCAGCGGTTTGCACCTTCTACCTTAAGGTTGGTGGTTTGGATCTTGTCTGCGGTCTGTGTGCATGGAGTTTGCATGTCGCACTGTGGGAGGAAACCAACCAAGCACTGGGAAAACATGCAAACTCTGTGCACGCAGACCTGAAGGCGGGACGCAAACCCCTCAACCCTGGAGGTGCGAGACCAAATTTCCAAAAAGCCTTGAATGGGTGTGTGAGTGGGATGCCTGCTTGTACCACGTGATGGGTTGACACACCATGCAGGTTGTCTCCCACCTTGTGCCTGAGCTCCCTGTGCTAGGCTTTAGGCCCCTACAACTGTACACAGTATAAGTAGAGAAAATGAATCAATGATGAATGTCAACATTGAGTAAATACACAGTATAAACTAAGTATATATCGCTTTCATTATGTCTGTCTATCTGTTTCTCTTTTCTGGAAAACAGATGGAGAAATTCCGAGGCCTGCTCTTCTCGGCGGAGGGGGACCCCGAGTGTCATATGGTGGATAACTTCCGCCCACCACAGCCTCTGAAAGATCGTAAAGTCCGTACATCTTCTCAATGAGCTGCTCCTGGATTCCTAATCCTGATCCCAACCCCTTTAAAACAATGTTTTATTTTTACATAAGAATAATATTTCCCTGCTATCTGGGAAGAGCACTACTGAGATTTGCTTTTTCTGCGCTTCACTTTTTATATATGAAGTATATATATGAGGAAGATGAATTTGTATCTGTATATTGTGGGTATGGTGCCGGGCCTATCATAATCATGATTTGTCAAAAACACAAGCAAACCATGCAAGTCCAGCTCCATGCTGTAGGCATATATTAAAAAGAGAAAAGAGTTTTTCAGTGAAGTGGCCCCTCTGTCATGGTTACCACCAGTAACCTCCATCTCTCTGCCTGCTTCAGGATCATGGCAGCTTAGCAAAATCCCCCACAAGATCCCCTAAATCATTTCTTTTCGCAGACATACCATACTGTGCAAGACATTCAGTCATGCAGCTGGCTAAGAAAATCACTGATCTGAGTATCCTGGAGAGCTTGATACAGTTGTTTGTCTTCTTGATCTATTACTTGCCAAGGTCAGAATAATGAATCACATTTGAAAGATTTTCTGTAACACTGATTTAAAAAGTAATAATTTAAATCAAATTTCTCTTTTCTATGCAGTAGATTAAAACAGGCAAAATGTCTATAAAATGTGTTGCCTGAAACATTTGCACAGAACTGTATGTGTGTCATGGTATCGTACCTACACTGAGAAACACTCGTATGATATCTGCACAACAGACTCCCTCAGAGAAGTGTGGTGGTTAATGCTTGAATATGAAATCTTAAAAAAATAGTTTTGCATTTTATTTCTCTTAGAGATTAGAATGAACTGTGATCCTTGTGTGTGACGATGTATGTGGTGTGCGTTTGCTTTTTCCCTAAAGAGATATAATAAACACATAGTTGCTGCTGAGCTATTTAAATGAAGGGCTAATGCAATCAAATATGCAGAGTATTTTACTACAGACTACAGTCAGCTCTCTGAAACATCTTCATTCTGCAAAATATAATGTTTTTAAGGATTCCTTCCTTTTCTCATTTTGTCGCTTTAAATCATGGGACCAGAGATTTTGTGGTGTTTATTTGAAACTGAAAGTGTCAGATGTGTTGATTTAAATTAGATATGTGACATAGTACTGTTTAGAATATGTTAGATTATGTTACATAATGCTTAATGCTAAATACGTTATTAGAACATTTTAATTTAAAAAAAAAGCAAAATAATGTTTTAATGTCTGTTATTGTGTATTAAATGCGACAGCTAATTTATATTAAACTGTTTAATTTATTTGTATAATAATTAAAATCTTTAAATAAATTGCTTAGCAGGTGATGCTTAAACTCATAACTTGTGCCAGATTTTTTTTCCTTTTTATATTAGATAAAATTAAATTAAAATAAGCATTCATCTATTAGTGCATAAAAGAAAAGTAACTGAAATGGATATAATAAAGCTACACTCTTCTGGTAAAGTGAAAGGTTTTTGGTTAGAAATAAAAAATATTCTAAATATGTTCAAAAATACATCACGTCAGATCTTTTTCACCTTTAGTGTTATAAAAGGTGAAAAAGATATGAAGGTTCAGCAACCAAAACATTAGTTCCCTTGGATTTGATCTGCATTCTGGGTAGTTTTGAGGTATTGAACTTATTGCATTCTAGATTTTAAAGCAACAACAACAACTGTGTTGTGCCTTTTTATCTTTTAAAAGAGGCCCAAAAATGCTCATCACTTTAAAAAAAACACCTCAAGTTATGGTAATAGGTTTTCATAGAAAAAAGTCAGATCGAACGTTAAAATTCCACGGACACAAATAAACATACAAAAAATGTAAACATTTTAACTTAAAACCATTGTTGCAGAAGTGTGCACACTGTTCTACACTGAGCACCGTGACTGTCCTTATACTTACCCATAAACATTTAAACTCATACAAAGTAATTATCATAGACCTCATATCAATGACCTGAGTTAAAGGTCAACTGTTTCTGTAGGACTTTCTGTTACATTATCTTGATTTCTCCAAATTGATGAAGACCTTATGAAACATGGATATCATTGTTGACAATATTAATCAGAAGAGGGTTATAAAACAATTTTCAAAACTTCAGATGTACCTTAAAACACTGAGAAGACCATCATTAACAAACTAAGAAAGTGGGGAACCACAGTGAGGTAATAAAGAACAGGAGAAGCCCTAAAGATGAAAACCTATAGAGAGTGCCAAGAGACATTACATTACAGCAAAGTGGGTGACATGGAAGGTTATGAGTTCAAATCTCGACCTTGCCAAGCTTCATTAACCTTCAACTGCTCATGTGGATCTGCATAATCAGAATATCTTTATTGTCATTGTAACAAGTACAACGAAATTAGGTGCAATCCCTGCCTCAGAGAGACATGCAAACAAATAAAAACAAATATATAATAAGGAAATTAAAAAAATTAAAATTAAAAAATTAAAAAAGGGTCTAACATATGTACACTAATACCAAAAATGAGTTGTACTCTAAATGAGGTAGGTTATAGTATCAAAACTCAATCTGCATAAAACTGCATAAAATATTATTGCACAAGAGTTCTTATTGCACATAGAATTATGATGAAATGTAGGTGAAAAATTAATTGTCATTCAATGCCCTGATGGCAACAGGGTAAAAACTGCTTATTAGTCTATTTGTCCTTGTTTTAATACTCCTGTATCGTTAGCCTGATGGCAGCAGTTCGAACAGATGATGAGCAGGGTGTGAGGAGTCTTTTAGGATGTTTTCCGCTCTCCTGAGGAAGCAAGAGTTGTGCAATTCATCCAGAGAGGGTGAACAACAGCCGATAATCTCCTGGGCAGTCTCTACGATCCTTTGAAGTGATTTCTTCTGAGCTGATGTACAGCTGGAAAACTACACGCAGAGGCAGTAGCACAGGATTGGAGCCTAATCCTAAAACAAAGGCAAAACAATTTCCCCAAATGCCATAAATAAACTGGTCATTCTCTTCATGTTACTCACTCACTTACTCAATCATCAATACCACTTCATGGGAGCCTGGAGCGTATGCCAGGAGACTTAGGGCATGAGGTGGGGTACACCCTGGATGGGGTGCCTTTGTAGGACATACACACACAGACACACACACATGCACACACATGCACACATACACCAATTAGTCTAATCTGCATGTCTTTGGACTGTGGAAGGTAAGCAATGACAGAACATGCAAACTACATGCACACAGACATGAGGCAGGAATCAAACCCAGACCCTGGAGGCGTCCCATGCCACAACAAGAACATTTTCACCTTCCATAATGATAGTGAGCCAAATTACAAGTCCAAGTAAACAAAAGAATAGCTTCAGAAGAAAAAGTTTAGTCAGAGACTAGATGTAAATAATAATAATAATAATAATAATAATAATAATAATAATAATAATAACTTTGAATTGATATGCAGAAGGCAGCACGGTGGTGTAGTGGTTAGCACTGATTCCCAGGATCTCTAATTTAGTTATATATGTCCTCTGCTCTATTGTAAATATTGTAAACTCTCTTTTTCATTCATCATTTTGGCAAAACACTTTCAGCTTACAACATTTTCAACATAAAAGAGACACAAGCCTGTTGCTCTTCACAAGTCATGTGATAGTTGCACGAAAAATAGACAATAAAAAAATACCATTAAGCACAGATTCATGATAAAACATTTCTCTCCCTTGAAACAGGTGGAAATTATTGAAGAACACGACCCATGAAGTTACTGATGAGATGAAAATAAAACTCTGTTTGCCCATGAGGGAAAAAAGGAAATGGAAGTCCAGTGTCTCATGTGATGATTGATTATACTGTATTATGCGTAACACTGGCCCAAAACCTATAGCTTCTGTCCGGACTTGGCAATAGATAGAGCGGGATGATGACTCAACCAAAAAAAAAAAAAAATTATAAAACAACAAATTGAAAACAAACAAACGATGACTTCATTATATTTATCTGGTTGTTATAAACACATTATAGTGGAAGCAAAAATTTGCCTTAAAACCTCTTTACGTAAACCTTTTTTAAAGGCTTTTTTTGATGGATGATACTAAAACAGTTGTATATTTTCCTCATGTAGTAAGTACAGTTGAAGTTTGGTTTTGAAAGCTAAAAATAACAGGAGCATGGACAGGACCGTGTTAACCCAACAGTTAAGGCCTTGGCTTACTAATCAGCAGTTCAGGGGTTCAAGCTTCAGCACTACTGGCTACCACTGATCCCTTAACACTGTTTGCTTCTGAGATGATGAATGATGGCTGACCCATGTTCCTAACAAGCATGGATGTGACCCTTAGATTCCATTAAACTTAAATTTGTCCATGTATTCAAAAGAATATCAAATTTTACTCTTTGAGTAAATTGTACGTGCCAGGGTTTACAGTGATATGAAATGAGATTTGACCAGCTAAGACTACGTTTTTCGAGGAACGTCTACACATTTTTTATACTTTTTTTCATTTATTTAAAATTTTTACTTCTTTACATTAGATTTATGAAGCTAATTCTGACAATGTGCTATAATCCATTTTACCTAATAAGGGCCAATTTGACAAAAATCCAGTTATGGGTATGTTGTGGCTCTATTCATGGTCACATGCAATTTAACAAGTTCACTTCATGTTGGGCCACATGACATCACTCTCACATTATTTTCCAATAACAACACACCCCCATCATATTTACTTTTATTAATATCTCCTATGAATCATAGCACATCATCATTACTGTTAGAATTGCACAATATTAGTGAACCTAGCTGCATAGTTTATATACAATCTCCCTGCATTGTCACAATTAATCACAGCAAAACTATGCAGACTATATGGCACCAGAATGATCTCACTAGCAGGATGCCTGATGCAGTCACTGATTGCTATTTTACGGTGAAAAGGACAGAAGATAAAAAAAAATAGTTTGTCAGCAGATGTCATTATAACACGTGTCTTGATGTTATTTTATTTAAGGGAATCTTAAAGCACAAAAACAAAAAAAATTTTCCAGCATAAGGAGTAATTGGATTATTTAAACCTTACAACAGTGTGTGTGTGTGTGTGTGTGTGTGTGTGTGTGTGTGTGTGTGTAAAAATGCAGTGACCACAAGAATTAATGGAACCGGCATACCATACAGATTGCAAAGAATGGCTTTGTTGTCACAAATTGAGCTCGTTAATACCAACTGAGGATCGTTTGACTTCCCCCCGGCCTCTCTGAGCATTGGTGCTGACCACAAAAGCCAATCAGTGTGGGAGAAAGCACAACTTCATCACGTGACCTAGTTTAATTGAAATTGATTTTTTTTACGTGTTAATAGTATCATTTATAATTTTAGAAATGCATGCATTATTAAAACAACCCACATGTTTTTATACAAAGCATTTTACAAAGCCAGGACAGGTTGTGTAATTCTTATAATAATGGACATAGCGGTGATGAACTTCTGATCTTACTTTCACATCCTGTAACACAAAAACGTCTTTGAGACAGCTTAGACCAAGAAACATCTGATGGGCCTCCACATTATCAGATCATCTGGTTCCAAGAATATTTGTGATGCAAAGAGTAAGTTCACACCACAAAATTTAAATGGGAACCTATGCTACAAGAAAAACAAAGTGAAAATCTTGCTCTTTGTTCACAAAAATAATGTTTCATGCATCAGCAAACTTTCTTTCTCCCAAGTCTTTCAACATGCAATGCCTCATGCTTATGTGGACGATATCATCAATCTGCTCTCCTCACAAAGCCAAATGACCATGTTATGTGTAACAGCCTGCTTTTCAAAGTACTTCTGGCTCATTTCCTTTCCTGGCATATCAGCAGAAACAACAGAAAATCTATTTTAGTGCATTCTCACCGGGCACTGTGTCAGACTGAGGACCACAATTCAAATCTCAAGTATGGAAAGGATTTATGGATAAATTAAGAATAAGAAGCTGTTTGATTTCTCTTAATAAAAGAAACTCACTGATACTCAGACATTCACTTATCAAGTAGGTATGGCTGGAGACTGAGAACTTTAGATCTTATGTGATTAAAGAACAAAGACCTTATTAATACACAGTGTTCAAGTTTTTGAACTGTATATCACATTTAAAATAACAGCAGTTGACCCAAAGTGCTTTCCAGTCGATCATATACATACAAATACGTGTATAATAATCTTAAATTGCAAAAGGCATAGTATAAAAAAGGATAAGAAACACAACATAAGAATAGAGTTCTCTAAATGTTCATAACCAATAACAAAAAATCTGTAAAAGTCAAGAAAATAAGAAAAATGTTTAAAATGAACAAAGAATGAAGTGGACTTGACAGGAAACCTTGGGCAACTTTACACTGAATTAAAAGCAACTGAGAAAATATATTGTAGGTCTTCAAGCATTTAATTTAAAGCTACCAATAGTAGAACCAGGCCTAATGTGATCAGGGAGACTATTTCAAAGCCTAGGCGTAGCAACAGCAAAAGACCTGCCACCTCTGGTCTTTAAACAAGTGTGTGTGTGACTAGGAGGAGCTGTTTAGATGTTGATCTGAGTGACCTTGAGGCAGAATAAGGCTTTAGAAAGTAGAAAAATGTATTGAGGGGCTAGACCATTGAGAGCTTTAAAATCAATTCTATACTTAATAGGTAACCAGTGCAGCCAAGTCAAGGGTGATGTGCTGTCTTTTCTTTGTTCCAGTTAAGAGTCTGCCTGCTGTGTTCTGAACCACCTGAAGTCTAGTTAAAGATGAATGCGGCAACACCACCCACGTACAGTGAGTTACCGTAGTCAATTCAGGAAATTATAAAAGCAAAAGTTATTATATAAATTACAAAAGTGTCCTTTTGAGATAAAATAGCCTTTGTTGTCAACCTGAGTTGCTCCTCACTACATTACTGTATTGTTTAAAAAATTGTAAATGTGAAGAGAGTGGGCCAAGCAAATTAACTAGTCTAGAAGCAGAACTAGGCAGAACCAAATACCATAAATTTTATGGTTTTAGTTTTGTTTTTGTTTAGTTGCAAAATATTCCCTGCCAAGATAGCATTTGCTATCATCCAGACAATTTAATAGGCTTTTTAGTGCACATGTGATACAGGTGTAGCAGCAAGGTAAAATTGTGTGTCATCTGCATAACAATAGTAAAGATGCAGGCAAGGAGGAGCATGTCTAGTGAAAATAACAGGGGTCCTAAAATTGAGCCTTGGGGTATACCATAGTTCACAAGAGAGTGAGACAAAAACATTCTCCTCTTTGTATTAAGAAGGTTATATTTCTTAGGTAAGAAGAGAACCATTCTAACACAGGACCCTGAAAATCAACCTCAACCTCTAAACACTTGTAAACGAATATCATGACTCATTACGGCACAAGAGCCAGAATCAACAGTGAGCAGGATATCAATATAAACATTTATAAATGCAGATTATGTGCTTTGTAGTGCTCTAAATCCAGATTGAAACTTATCTAAGATGTTAAAATTGCTCAAGTGGGTGGAGACCTGGGTGGAGACAACCTTGCCAAATATGTTAGTGATGAATGGAAGTTTGGAAATAGGCCTGTAGTTAGTGAAGTCATTGTGGTCAGACCCAGTTTTCTTCAGTAAGGGTTGCTCAATTGCATGTTTAAACCTGGGAGGAACCCTTCCATTTAATAAAGAGCTAGTAATTACAGCCAAAACAAGGGGGCATAATAAGTTACAAACTTCCTTAAAAAACCTTAATGATATAAAATGTAAGGGATTCAAGTGTGTGAGCACCTCTGCCAGCTGAGAGGACAACACTGGTCAACACTTGCTTAATTCAGCTAATAGGATGTTGTGTCTATGAGGGATCTGTGTCTGGGGAAGAATATGTGATCGCATTTTAAGAATGTTTTCAACTTGTAATGGATTTAGATATCTAAACAAACGAATTTGGCAGAGGAGGCAAAAAAGTAGCAGCAGGGTTTAAAATTGAGTTATTAGTGTTGAACAGCACTTTGGGCTTGTGTGCATTTTAGCTGATTATTTTTTAATTTCTTTGATACATTTTAATCTGACCTCTGAGGATATCATATGAGATTTGAAGCTTATCTTTTTTCCTTCTATGCTCTGCTCTCCTGAATTTACATCTAGAAATCCTGGTGGAGTGTTAAGGCAGTGGGAACTAACAGTTTTTGATTTTGATTGGAAAAGTGAGTAGCTGTGGATGAATTTATGGATCGGACAAGGGACTGGGACTGTGTAGGGATAGAGAGAGAGAGACAGCATGAAGTCGAATGCAACCATGAAATACTCAGGGCCTTTGATATCAACAACTTCAATATTAGAGGTAGTGCGACCAGATGACAGTACAGGATCTAATGAATGACCCGAATGAGATTAAAAGAGTCGATAAGTAATTAAAAACTCATCGATCATGGGTTTTGAAGGGCAGCATATATGAATATTTAAATCCCCTTAGATCAGCAGTTTATCAGATTCAGAGGCCATGAATGAAAGAAGATCACAGAACTCGTGAATTAAGTTAGAATTCGTTTTAGGGTGCCTGTAAACTAATGCACATACGATAGAGATAGTGGCATTAATTTTTAACAGTTGCACCTCAAACGAGTACGCATCAGTGGGTAAAGATCATCATTTTATTTGAATAAGGCTTGCAGCATTAACACCACCATGCATAACCCATAATCCATTGTTTTAATAGGTGGAAAGCATGGTGACCAGTGTAAAAAAAAAGTCCAGCAATTTGAAAAAGTCCAGTGAACCTGAGGAAACCTAAAAGGTCAAACAGCCCAAGATTTCATGTTTCCATTTTCAGCCCTGTTATTCCTGGCTCATCACCATCAATGACTCAGTTCACTGCCAACTCATACAGTATGTAGAACTGACTGTGGACTATTGTCCCAGAGGAAAACAGCTGGGTTCCCAAAAGGGGTGTCTTATAAATTGCTCTAATTCTAGGATTTTATTTATGCCATCCTGACTATTCAGCACCATTGACACATAAAAACGCTCTGTGGTGCTGGAAGCAGAGGATAAGGGTCTCAGAGACACCTGATCAGTAAAGGAATTTCTGTTGGCAATTTTTGACCATAAAATAAACTGGACTCTCAGGGTTACTTTGCTCCATCATTGCGTATGTGACAACACCAACTCATTAACTGCCAGGGTTGTTATGACATGTTATGTTTGCTCATCAACCAAGTAATTTTGTTGACTGTTTTGTCAGCAATGGTGGATTTAATAAAACAAGAAAACCTCCCCATACATCTGTCTGCTTCATAGCAGTAACAGCTCAGTTTGTCAAGTGTTGGTTCTATTGTTGAATAAACTACGATTACTCATTTTTTTCTGAAAGAAACTTTCTTTGTGCAGTTTAATGGTTAAGGCATAACATTGGTAGCTTGGTGTTGTAGTGTTGCTGGGATTTGAACTCACAACCCTCCAATCCATAAAGTAAACCCTAAACCATGGAGCCATCATTATTATTTCTGTTTTTAAAATTAAATTGAATTAAATTGTATTGTTTTAAATATAAACATTTTTGCATTTTATTTCTCATCATCACTCATCATCTATACTGCGGTATCCTGCGTTATCCACTTACAGGGTCACAGGCATTTTATTCCATTCAACAATAAAAAATCTAATATATAAACACTTACTTACTCACAGGAAACCCACCAAGCATGCGGAGAACATGCAAACTCCATGCACACAGAGACGGTAATCAAGCCTGGCCGGGAATCGAACCCGGACCCTAAAGGTGCAAGGCGACAGTGCTAACCAATATATAAACAACAATACCAAAATTTATTTAGATGTAAGAAATCTATAAGAATGTACATTAATAGCTTTGTTGGTTTGTCCCTAATGTGTAAGCCCGAGGAAAAAACCTTGAGAGGAGCCAGACTTGAAAGGGAACCCATGCTCATTTGGGTGATACCAGATCACATGTCAGTAACCTGGTGGTCAAATATTAAATTCCTGGACAGTAGTGAACATTAAGGGCTCTGGGCTAGTGATCAGAAGGTTGGGCCTTTCTGCAAGGCCCTTAACTCTAACTCTAAGGGTGCTTGGACACAGGCTTCCTTACAACTTGGGATAAGTGAAGACAGGGTTTGTGTTCTGTGTACTGTAACACACTAAAATATTATTGGAGTCTAAAAGGTATGATAATTTTCACACAAACTTGTGTCTTTGTGAATTTAACTTAGGGTTAGGGTTAGGGCTAGGGTTAGGGCAAATTTTAAAGCCCAGTTCACACCTTTCCAATTTTTCCTAACGATTTCTATAAATTCATAGGTGGTGATGAGCGTTAGCCGGCATGGCCCACAACTTTTTGAACATGCTCAGAAATATGGCGTAGCTTTGGCTTTTTATGACCTTTGGTAGACCTGCCATAGATCAACGATTTATTTTCATAAGCCTATTCATGGCCATTTATGACCATACAGTGGTGTGATTGATTATGGTTGCACAAAATCACCCAAAATGGAAAGCGTTCTGTGATGCATCTGTCTTGGTCGCCACAGCGCCAGGAAGGCAAGGCTGCCTTACAATCTTAGGAGGTGCTCCACTGGGGCTACTGTAAATAATATATACACTGCATATATACACACATATCGCAGATGTCTCTGTAGGAATCTTTAGACCCTTGCAGTGCATCATGAAGATATTTTTAAGTAATCTGTGTAATCCGTGCCCTTACCATACCAAATCATACATGCCTCTATTTAGCACTGGTGTATTTCACCTGAGCTCTACATTTAGGGATTTGTTGCTGTGGCATATTTTGTCACAGGATACGAAGCCACAGCAAGCCCCTTTTTTTTTTACTTTTTTTTAACTTGTAGCAAAATATATAAAAGTGGGAAGTGGGTTTATGCAAAGTTTCCATAAATAAGAATTATTCTCCCAAAAATACTTTAAGTTAAACAAACAAAAAATATTACTTTGCAGACACTAACACCTTTAATGGTTCTCCCAAAAGTAGAACATCAATATACTGACATCAGCCATCAAAAGCACACATGGACACCATACACCTGACTGAGAAACACAAGAAAGGTAAAGTAAGAAACCTTTACTTGACCTTTAAACACTTGACCTTTTAAATATTCCATGATACAATTACTTACAGTCTTAAAGGCAACACAAAGCAGAGCACAAAATTATTATTACAAAACTTTTTATTTTAGTGTAAAGGTTTAGTTTTTTTAGTGTAAAAGTTGTGTGAAAGTAGTGTTTTGACAATTTTTTTCCAGTGTATATATGTGACAAATAATGACTTCTTCTGCTGACCACAACTGCCATGAACAAGCTTACAGGTCCATGTGAAATTACAAACTGATTTCAAATCTCTAAAGTACTCTATCTATCTATCTATCTATCTATCTATCTATCTATCTATCTATCTATCTATCTATCTATCTATCTA
>JAOVVB010000046.1:29758749-29772594 GCA_028570985.1 Heterobranchus longifilis
CCAAGAACTGTTTACATGGACGCTGATCTGATAAGATGTGTTTACATGCAAAAAAAAAAAAAACATTTAATTAGAATACAAATTTTTGCATTTATTAAAAAAAAAAAAAAGTGCAAAGTGGTTGTGTCTGCATCGCATCACATCACACAAAGAATTACCCCAAAGAGTGAGTGAAAATGTGCTATATATAAAATAACATATTTATTCCAACATGAGAGAAACGATTGGATTTACATGGCTAGTATTCAACGGATTAATAATTTAACAGAATAATCCTATTAGACGGATTATAAAAAAGTTTACACCACCACTCACTCTCTAATTGAAATCTCGGGCTGGGTCAGGTCGGGTCAGACTGATGCGACTGAGGTGATCACATGCTGCATTTATTTTCAATTTAATTAAATTTTATTTGTATAGCTTGTTTAACAGTGGTCATTGTCGCAAAGCAGCTTTACAGAATCAAAAGTAAATCATGGAAATGTGTGAGAAAATGTGTATCAATCAGAATGATCAGATTGTCCCTGATAAGCAAGCCGAGTGCGAGAGGAAGAACTCTCTGAGAAGCCAATAGGAAGAAACCTTGAGAGGAACCGGACTCAACAGGGAACGCTGGCAGGGATTTTTATTCTGATTGAGCTACTATTAGTAGAAAAATAGGGTCAAGGCAGACACAGCTAATGTTGGTCATGTGCATTTTCTACACATTTAAATCTTCTTCTGATATTAAAGTGTAAGTGATTCCTCTGTGACATGTAACCTCGGCCACCATATAACACGGAGTGAAGCCATCTCCTACCATCATGTGCTGTTTCACAATTGTTCATTTACACACACTGGAGACATTATCTCCTGACAGCAAGCTTAATTACACATTTCCTACTGTTTTACAAAATACAGTGAGACTACAAAGAAAATGAAAACTCAAGTTTCCATTTTTCCCTCAAAATGACATTTTGCCTAATTACAGTCATCACAGGATTCACAGTAAAACAAAACCAGGGCAATTTTTCTCTAAAACAACCTACATTCTCTGAAAGTATGCAAAACTACAGTCTAATTTACAGATCAATTATAAGCAATCTATACAGGGTTTTAGCTAAAATAATGAGCTAAAGTCGTATAGGACTTTCTAAAACACAAAACTTTCCATTATTCATATTTACTTCACATTATGAGCGCAGGAAGGACTGTAATCACCACTCAGGACTCAGGAGCTAGAAAGAATTTCTTGATTCGTATTGGATTTGTCCTGTAATAGTCCGAGCGGGGCTTCATTAAAAATTAAGACGGGCCTTCTTTCCATGTTGCAGTCGTAGCGCCTGCTTTAAGTGAGTGGCATGCATTTGTGCTAGACTACGACAGTGGATTAAGGATCCTTATATGGTTTAATTAGTGTGCAAAGAGATGCAACTGTCAGAGGTAGAAAAAATATCTTCTAGCAGGTCTGATTGGTTATCTAGTAATAATCTTCCTCGGGCTTGCACTGACCTCAGGGTCTCAGAACACTGGAGAGTGATAAAATATGTATGAGCCACAGTCCTCTCGTATCTCAACCTCACTACTGGCTCTGGCAAAATCAACCAGGAGCACAAACGGCAAAGCAGTAAATCCTTAAATAACGCCCTCCCTGTACTAGAGCACGGTTTCCTCTCTACTGCCTCTGATAATATGCATATTTGACAAACGGTTGAATGAAATGTGACTGAGGCGTGTGTTTCACAGAGGTGGTGGAGAGCACTAGAGAGCGGAAGATGAGCATTGTGTGCCTTTCCGCTGGCTGAGCTGCATCCTTCCACGGGAGGACGTAACTGTGTTAGTGCTGTGTGAGGAGGCGGAGACAGTGTCTCGTTAATACTGTGCAGTGCAGCAGGGAAGGGGCTGAATTCAGGATTGAGGCAGAATTAATTTAAATCTCATCAGATGGGGCCTAGAAACCCCGCAGCACTGAACTGAAACTTGCTTCAAGATGCAGAGATGCACAAAACTATTGTCTCGAATTACTGTACCTCCCCCTCTAATACAAGTTTGTAGCGGTTTTGATGCTTGTGTGATGGAGAAAAAAAATGTCTTCTGAAGGTAAAAAGTGACAAGTGTATGATTTAAATCTTAGTGAAGACTGCTTAAAAATATTCCCACAGCTCTTTCAAGGACAGTATGAAGTACGTATGAAAGTATGAAATGCGTTCCACATAAACGGAGAATATAACAATAAGGATTTTCCTTGAGAAATCAATACACTTCTAATAATTAATTAAAGCTTAAACATGTTGATAAAGAAGTCAAGTCAAGAAAACAAGTTTATAAAAATAACTCGAATTCTTCACATGCCGCCTGCATTAACACCATGACCAACTTTAAATACAACTTTTTTAGACACTAAGCCTTTATAAGTTTGTGTCTGCTCAGGTTTCCATTTTTTGGGGGGTAATCTTGAGATAAGGTTTGGAGGAGAAAAAAAAAAAAAAAAGAGAGAGAGAGAGGCCTCCTGGGTTGCCATGGAAACGGCCCTAGGCACGAGGGTGGGAGGGTTCTTCTCACCAGAGGTCCAGATGAGGATCCGCATTATTCCGCATTCCTATTTTTGGCCAAGGCAATTTTTGCGGGTTAAAATCCACACACAGCAGATGTGTGTGAAGCCATTTACACTCTTCTGTGCAGAAACGACTGACACTTAGATTTGCAACGACTGCCCCTGCTGAGTAGACAAAACCTGTGATCATTACAATGCTCAAAAAAAAAAAAAGTTTTAAGCTGTAAAACTAGTAATAAGCAAATAATTACTTGAGATACTTTTGATTATTATGAAGATTAAGAACATTCTTCAAAATGCAAACTGTTCCATGCTCATTTCTCAGCCTCAGACTTATTCATCTAATCAAGCACCTGAGCATCTTTTAGTCCTCCCCCCCAAAAAAAACTGTGTAGAAACGCACACAAGGCAATAAGAATACGGTGTTTGCGTCACAACTAAAGCATGTATCTAGTCATAGTCATGATTTAGATGTCATTTAGCACCAACGCTCAGAGAAGCGGTCCTGCCTATCTGCTTACACACACACGCCACCTCCACAGCACCATCTTTTGAGCTCTGAAGTCATGCTGCCTCGTCAGATTTAACAACCTACCGTTCTTTCATTTCAATTGTTTCAATCTGATACTCCCAACAAGCACCAATCACAGGCCTGGTCCAGAAACGTAAACTTTATTTTCACCAACACACTGAACACTGTTAAACACAGCCATCTCCCAATACGAGAACGTTATTCACATAAAACTGGGCTGCAGAATAACAGGACACGTTTACGAGAGTAAAAACTTCCTTTATTTCCCAATATAATCCGCTGCTACACTAATGCACTTATCCCAGTGTTTCATGAGTGCATGGATCAAGATAGACCATCAATGCTACCATCAAGGTAGAAAGTCTTCTCAGTACGCCAGAGCCATGATCAGCCTTCCTGCTTCTCGTCTGAAACCCTGGCCTCCCAGGAACACCTTTATTGATACAAACATGTGGAAATAGCTTGGAGCGAGGTCAGGACTGTACGGGGATGTGGTAATAACTTACCACACTGCTTGGTGTTCACAAATGATTGTGTGTACTGTTTCACACACACACAGATGAGTCTTGGTGACAAATGATTTTCAGGGATCAGGATCAGGCAAGACAACCTCGAGTAAATTCCTGACTTACAAACGAGTTTGTTACAAAATTTGTTTGCAAGTCCGACATAGTGAGTCGCACACATTCAACATACCGGACATTTTATACATTCACTTACACACTGAAAATATTGATTATGATTGTGAAAAACTGGTATTAGGTGCACTGCAGTGTCTATGTTTTCTACAATACACGTGAGCTACTTCCGCATCCCTTTAATTCCCATCTACGAATGTTCGTTGAACCGCCGCCCGTTTGTATCTGCGGAAATTCGTCACTCTGGGACTTACTGTATATCACGAGAGATCTTTTGTTTTTCTTTTTTTAAATCACGTTGAGCTTCATATTTCTTCCATCATAATCATGTATAAATCTATTTATTCATAATAATCAAAGAATATGTTGTTCCAGGCTGATGCTCACTTTCTGCTGCAGTGGATGGTTCACACACAGATACCCTAAAGACTACACTTTAATCCCAAACTCGCTTCAGTGGATAATCTCACCTGGATACTGTAGACCCGTACCTGCTGTAATCACAAACACTTTCTCCCAGGAGTCTTATTCACAGTCTGCTCACACTGAACATCCACTCAACCACACTCAGTACTGTTTGTCTTTACTCCTTTAAAGCTGTGTGATTTATAATCACACTATTCAGCATCATTAAACATTAAAAAAAAAAAAAAGTGCTAAAAGATAAACTGCTCGGTGTCACCCAAAGGTTTTATCACCTTTGGATTGTTTGTTATGGATCTACATCTATATCTGTAAAAACTGCTTTTTAACAATGTTGACTGTTAAAAGTGTTTTACAATTAAAATTAAATTGAAAATGCAGGGGTTTTTTTAAGCAGAAGACAAATCTCAGATACCGGTCATGGCTGTCATTTCAGTTATGAAAATATGATCAGCTTTAAGAGATTGACGTCACCTCTTCAGTAATCTGTGAAGTGAAAAGAATGAATAAATAAATAAAAGACAAACTAGCAAACAATTAATAATGTGCTGGACAATATTACAGCAAACTGTATCAAATCTGCAAATGACCCGTCTCCTGTGTTCAGGACGTGAATCCACACTTTCAAAAACAATTTTTAAAAAAAGGCCTCTGGTTACTGTACATTATGATAAGTTATTACTGGACTAGTTTATTGGAGTAAACAGTCACTGTTTTACTCCAGAATCCCACATTTGCGGTAAGAAGCGGACTGTAGCATTAGCTCGCTGCGTTGAAATGCGTTTCCACGATGAAGCTGAATCTACAGATTCCTCTTATTCTGCACTGGGCTCACACTGACGCTCAAAACGAGCTGCTGTAGTCCTGTATCACAGAACATATGGGTGTAATTAATTCATATTAACAATCATTGGAGGTCAGCTACTGAGGATTGCTGTCTCGAGGGTCGTCTCAGTGGACCCAGGCTGTGCAACTGGAGGGCGGAGTGAAAGCACGCCAGGAGAAATGGTTTTAAAGATGACAGGTGTTCGAGTCAAATCGGGACTTCAAAAATTCTTGGTGTAAAAATCAGTGATGCGACTCTTAGAAACACGCACACACGTTTTACAGATGGCCGTACGTCCGTTCCTGGCCAAGGTGGACTCAGAGCCTGATCCTTGAAAACCGACATAACTGGTCACCAACTTGCGGAAGGAAAACATCTATCTGTGGGAACTGTACACACCCTCATTCACCAACAGCTCTTGCACATTACAGGAGCTCGGCTGAGAGTTAATGCTGCATCCTCTGTACAGTTCTGCCCTCACTCCAAGCCATGTTTGGGGCATTAAAGGAGTTCCTGGGAGGCTAGCGTTTCAGACAGGAAGCAGGCAGTATGATCATGGTTCAGGTGTACTGAGAAAACTTTCTATCTTGATGGTCTCCAAGCACTAGTGAACCACTGGAATAAGTGCATTAGTGTAGCGGGAGATTATATAGAGAAATAAAAAGACAGACAGTTTTTACTCTCGTAACTGTGTTCTGTTATTCAGCAGCGCAATCAAACGTCCTGGTTTGACTCGAATGCGCCAAAATTAAAAACAAAAACAGAGATGATGTTTACAGTGGAAATATGGAGACATCCAGGAATAAACAAACAATCCAATACCTTCTCACTCCTAATCAATGAAAGGCAGATACACAAACACCAAAGACAAGAAGGTGTGTACAAATCATGTTAAAATAATTCCTTCTTTCCCTTCCATGTTAGAAGACTGTTTCTGAAACTAGCTCCAAGCTGAAACCACTGCTGTCACTTGCACTACAGATCTAGGCATGTACATTGGCTCTGTCTTTGTCCTGCTAAGAAGACCACAGTGGTTTTCATCAAGCCTTCGCTGTCATCCAGCTGTGAGGCTGAGTCACCACATCCAAACACTTGATTCACACAACATCCACACTTTTAACACTCAGATTATAAGAGTCACTCAAGGGCATAAAAGAAACAAATGTGAAATGTAAAGGAAAGGAAATAAAATCAGGAGTACAGTTATATGCTGGGATGTTTTATTGATTTCTTTTTTGTTTGCATCTAAAAAGCTCTTTCTCTTTTAAGTTTAAAATCGTGCTTAGGTAACCTCACCATGTACCATTCTGAGTCAGAACAATGTTAGGGCCAAAACAAAAACAAAAAAAAAAGTGTTTTACTGATGGCAAAGGCCAGCCTTGTAGTGCAATCCAGCACCCGGTTTAGCTGGATGACTGACGCAGGCTGCAGCCAATCACGGGGCGAGGTAGAGAGAAAAAAAACAAAAGAAATCACAAACAGATGTAGAAACACACTAGAGAATAAATCTTGTGGATTTCCGGCAAATGCATTGGTGCCTTCGTAATGTAACCCCTAAAGTGTACTGACTGAAAGATCAGGCTTCATACTGAGCATCTCGTATTTTTGGAAATCATACAGCATTTGTGACCATTTGATTTAACAATAATAATGACAGCTTTCTTGCCATATATTTACGTTTGATTATAACTTAAAAATCTGAAGCAGCTTGTGCTTTTCCTTCTCAGCGTCTCTGCTGCTGGTTCGGTCAGGATGCAGTTAAATTACTTTAGGAGTCCCGAAAGTTCACTCGCGGCCTTGATGTTGTGAAACAGAGTATAAATGTGAAATGGGATGGTGTAGAAAGTTTAAAAGGGCAACAAAAGTACAAGCATGTTTTAAAAAAAAAAAAAAAAAAAGGAAACAAGCGTATTTATTCCCAAAGAAACAGGAAACATCTCCAAAGAATAATTCATAATGGTTCAGGTCATGCTACAAGTGACATTTAATTGTTCACTGGCTGCAGTTTTCAGGAAGAAGAATGGCTCAGGCTGCCAACACGATGTCACTAGAAATCACATCTCTACTGTGTTCCTTCATCTGTCCACAGTTCTGTGTTTCTGCTCCAACACATCTGACTGCACATGCGAACAACTTTACACGACCCAAACATGGCTGCTTTAAAACAGTGTTAAGTTTTTTGACCTATAGATTTTCTTCAGTGTGAGGCTGTAGTGTTCATTAAAAGCTTTTAAATAAGAAAGTCAGGGACGACCTCCACTGGAACATGTGTGATCTAGCACAGATACGGAAGCTTTTTCCTCATCTACTGTTTTTTTCCCCCCACAATTAATCCAGATTTCAATGTCCTACATATGTCACATTATAGAGCTGTTAAAGCATGCATCCTAAACCTGACATTCTGTAAGTGCATACATACTCCACGGGTCATCAGGTCGCTCTTTTTCTGTCTGAATTTCTAAAGGACGAGACTGGAGACATTTTGCACTGCCCAGGTCAGACAGCACCATTATGTTATTTCCCAGTGTAGTGAGTATATACAGTTAATATATAGTTGGATGGAGCTCCAATTATTGCTATTGTAGCTGTGTGTCAAGGTCAAAAAGCCTGGAAAAGGCTGGGGAAAAGACACTGCATCTTTATAAAAACAAGTCTGTTTAAAGAGGAACGCTCACTGAACAAACTTTCTGCAACAAAAGACACGACTCGCGTTCACAAACCGAACCAGCCCCTGAGGACACTACGCTCACCTGAGGGAAGACATTCAATTAAGCTCAATTTTATTTGTACAGCGCAATCAACAATGTCACAAAACAGACAGGATGTCACAGAATTCAGGATACAGTTCCATAATAGCATTAGTAATATATAGTTTGTAACGCTCAGATAAAATGATGTTAACTGAAGTTACACTAAAAGGAGAGATCTTTATCTTCGTGTCGAAGTGCTTTAAAACCCAGTGAACAAGAACGACACCACGACCAATTAGAAAAAAACAAAAGTGTGTTATACAAAAACCAACTAAGAAAACAATATTTACAAAATATATACAATTGAAAGCGGTGTGGGTGTAAGTGTGTAGAATGTCTAAAGTCCAGATTATTGTAAGAGTGTGTGAGAGAGATGAATCGGTCCCACCGGAAATGATGGAATAAAACCGGGAGGCCAATGTCAGAGCGCGAATACTGTGGCGAAGCAGTCCAGTCATCAATTTTCCGGGATGAATACGAAATCCCGCAAGGAACAGCCTTCGTCCGTCTATCTATTGTGCAATCTGTATCATCAACAATGTAAACAGCGCGCTGTATCTCCTTACTCCCTCCCCGAGCTGTTTCCCCAGAGCGACTTACATTTTTATCTCATTATACATCTGAGCAGTTGAGAATATATTGAATTTATATATTTATAAAATCCTGATACTAACAGATTCGCAATACAAATCGAATCGGCACCTGGGTATCGTGTTAATATCGTATCGGGTGCTCCCTGGTGATTCTGCCCCTGTACTGACTTTGTGTTGTGTTTTGGTAGGAAGTTGGTTTGTCACAGGCTACCTCTGCCAACTGTACCATTAACGAACAAGAGGACTTTTAGCACAATAGCCTTTACAACAAACACAACCAAGAGGCATTAATTAAACTGAAGAGAAAATTGATAGTTAGTGCTCTGGCAGCTTTACAACTCTGGGTTTATATTTACCTTCTTATTAAAGTTTATTCGTTTTTCGTTAGCACAACTCAACCCATGAGTGTTTGGAATGTAAATATTTCCATAACATTTCTCATGCAAACAACATCACCTGCTAAGAGCACACTTCATTGAATTGCATTGTTGGCAGAATCTAAAGACTAATTTTGTGGCATGTCGCGTGAGGGAACTTTAGTGGAAGTTGCTGCTGGTGTTGAATTCACCCACTTTATTTTGTTCAGGTGACTGTAAAGAATAGAATGAAAACGTTATGATTAGAAATGCACCAAACTGTTGACTCTTGACCATCTGGGAGGTTTTTTTTTTTTAGTATTATTATTATTTTTTAAAACATGCAATCCGAGATCAATTATCATAATGAAGACAGCGGATCTGGCAGCCGAAAGGGGCAACAACAGATGCCTTAATAATCTGCTCAGTAGCAGCACACGGCATCTGATACGGATGAAGATCTCTTTAGGAAAACAAATATTTACATGCCAACAGCAATTAGTGATATATCGAACAAATATTAGTTGATTATTATATATATATAAACTACACCCACATACAAACAACACAGACTCTACTGCATGTTAACAGTATAAAAATAATACTCCAAGTTAAAAAACTAAACTTTTTATGTGAAACACATGAAATCCAGCAGGAATATGAATTGTAATACATAGTGGGAACTACACCATGGTACTATATTATTATATTTAGACTATAGTACTATACAACTTTCCTTCTAATAGTGGTTTCTCAAACATTCTACCTTCAGAGACTACAAAGGAAAAAACTGAGCAGCTCCCCTAGGTACATGCTTGCATAATATAAATATAATCCTAACTATTTAAATATTAGTTATAAATAATATATTGGCTATCTACTCAAGCCATATGGAGCACAGATTGTATTTGCTTTTTTTTTTTTACATGGTCCGTTTAAGAACCAGGCTTTGAGAGAATTGTGCTGATAGTGTTGTGATGATCAGGTTTGATACATAATAATGGCTAAAATATGTTCCTCTACATCAGGAAAACAAGTGCTGGATCACACCGACACCAGAACCAGTCCCAAGTGAGCTAAAGCTTAAGACTACACAAGCACGAGGAGATTCTGCCTAGGGAAATACTTCGCGCTCTCATGTTGTGCGCCGTTACCTAATCCAGCAGAGTTATGCTACATGTATGACGTAACACAAATGCAAGATACACACAGTGTTGCACTAAATATATCATTTTTCTACAGCTTCATGTTGTCAGGCTTGGAATGGCTTTAATAAAGACATTTTGTTGGGCATACTTGTTCCTGTTAATTAAAACCACTGCAGCTCTAAGTGGGATGATGTATTAGTCCACAAACACCAAAAAGCATTGCTGGATCACAAAATGATGAATACGTGAATTCATAAAGCTATAACTTGTTGATCTGTTTAATTTCAATGACACACAGGTCAGAGGCCAGGAGTGCATAATGTCTTCTAAGGTGATCCTTAATGGATAAACTTATCAAACTTTCTTTCCCTGAGATGAACACAGAATATTTACAGCCTTCAGTAGGGATTAATAATAAATAAAATGAGGCAAGACACCCTTTACAGTGAACCTTTTCCATTCAGTGAAGTCATCATCACCACCAGCAGCAGAGAGCACACAGCTCTGAAAGGAGCCCGGCCCACGGCTATGACATCATCGCCTCTGCTCGCTTAGTCACCGACGGCCTGGGCAGCAAAACCGCCTCCTCAGTGACGTCAGCGCTTTAGCACCGACGCAGGCAGCCATTTTGAATCCAGCCAGTCACCTGGCACAAAAAGCATTTGGTGCCAGAACTAGAGAAGCTGAATCAGGGTTAATCGATTTATATTTTTATATAGTGTGCAGAAGCAGCAAATACTTTTTCAAATCATAATTTTATATCATTGATTTAAAAAAAAAAAAAAAAAAGTTGTCAAACAAAATTTTTAAAAAACTAAACTCCAGGCAGAACTTTTTTCTGGTGTTGCTGACCTCGATGTCTATTTATAGTCTATACTTTGAACCAAATGTACACAAAATATCCTTCAAAGTTGTCCTTTTAACAGATCTGGATCGGTAACAGACTACTCTAAACAAAACCAGACAACAGGGAAACTGCGTTTGTACGCCAACACGGTCATAATACTCACTTTACAATAATACATATGCAACGAGCTTATAGAAAACTCCTTTCCATTTGTGCAAGATACACAAGACACACATATCGGAGATGTCTTTCGACTGTGATTCGCTTAAAGCCAGTCCTGGAGTGTCTTACGGCTTACATGCATCAAGCTCTGAAATTATATATGAATAAGGAGTGTTAGAGAGGTGGGGTAAACAGTTCTGTCAGGGGTAGACACGTAACAGGTGATAACAACCATCACACTTAACATGTCAGGCAGCAATCCTCGTCATTAAAGCAATGCACCGGTGGTGTTTTACACTCCATATCTGAGAACTTCTCCGTAAAAGCTTTTGAAACAGTAGTCCGAGACGGAGATGTTAATGACAAGCAAACAAGGTGATCTTCAAGGCAATCATCCTCAGTAAAAGACACTTCACAAATGAGTAAACTGTAAGAAGGCTGAAGTGTGGACTTCTCTCTCTCATATGAGAAAGGATGCCAGAGGGAGCCTGGACCAAAAGGCATGCATGATATGATCTTCTAAAATCAATATGTTTAATCAAATGCTCTTAGGTAACCATGATGTAAACAGAATGAAGTTTGTGCTTCATGTGCGACTGTATGGAGTGTGTGAAGTGTGGAGCGCAGTGCTGCAGTGTGTGTGCTGAGGGGAGAAGAGGCGTCACCTGCCTACATCACAGCTCAGCTCAGCTCAGAGCAGCTCGTTATCCGTTCCTCAGGTCCTCCTGTAATGTTTACTCGGTCCCTGCCACTGAATAAGCCCTGACCGGCGCGTAAACACCCCCGGACGTCGGTGGTGAGACCAGTAGATGAGACGGACGGACCGACACCGAGCCGTGCTCCAGCGTGAGCGCCATGTCGCCATATTATTCTGCTGTGTTTTTTTTTTTTTATCTCGACGGCGGAGTGGAGACACGCTCACGCGCACACTCACAGCCCCATTTAAACGGCTTTTTAGCGGAACCGCTCGCGCTCGAGCTAACGTCTAAACCGGACGCGTTGATTTAAACCAGGACAGGAGCGCGAGCTGGCTTTATTTCCGTTACCCTCTCTAAACCGATACGGACCGGACAAACAAAGTTCAATGTATAACTTAACACCAGGGAGTTCAGGTTTAGGCCACGGCGCTCAGCTAACTAGTTAGCAAGCGCAGAGATAACAGTTATAACTTTTTTTTTTTTCGGGTCGGCTTGCTCATTCGGGTCTCTGGTGGATATTTATTTCGGCTGATTTCTTACCTGTCCACGGGGGTAGGACGAGCCGCGAGGCACCGGCAGTAGATCCGAAAGTGCGTTACTTTCCCGAGTGATGTGCAGAAACACACACACGGCCGTGAGAATGTACAGATTCTAACCGAACCCTATAGACAACAGCCGAAAAAAATGCGCGAGCGCAGGGGGTGCGACGCCAAAAGCCACGTGATTGCACACGTCAGAGGCCGCGTTTGCATACGCGAGAAGAAGCGCCTCCATGCCGTCCTTCAGACACGGCGGAAAAGTAAAAGTTTTAGAAAGTAAAAGGAAGTGTGAGGCAGCAAACCCCGTCAGGCAGAGCCAAGCGGCCTGCCTTCTCTCACACTACTGAAGCTCTGAGGGTTTAGGTTAGAGGTCATTGGATATTAAGCACCAATGGAAGTCTCTCTCTCTCTTTTCTCTCTCTCTCTGACCGTTACAGCAGTTACAGCATTGCTAAAGAATGGAAATGACCAAGACATGTTATGCAAATATCAATAAAAAGAAAACAAATGCGCCTAATCTCTCTCTCTCTGTCTGGCTACATACAGATCATACACAGATCATGATATTTTGTGTATTGAGTATTGTGTAGGTCCTAGGTGACATAGTGGCGTAGTGATTAGCATTGTCGCCTCGGACCCCCCCCAGGTTCCAGGTTCAAATCCTGCCTCAGGAATCGCATATGAGCTCTCCCATATGAGTTTCCTCCGGATACTCCGGTTTCCTCCTACAGTACAAAGACATACAAATCAGGATAATTGGTGCCCGTAGTGTGTGCCCTGCAATTAATTGGCACCCCATCCAGAGTGTACACCACCTAAGTCTCCTGGGATAGGCTCCAGGCTCCCCGCAACCCTGTACACAGGATAAAGCAGTGAATGAGTGTGTAGGTCCTCATGTCAACCCTCACTGATATTTTAAGGCATTACTCGAGAAAACCTCTGAAAGTGTGCTGTGGTATCAGGCACCAAGATGATAGCAGCACATCCTGTAAGTCCTGTAAGTTGCGAGGTGGCAACAAGGTGGCTTAGTAGTTAGCACTGTTGCCTTGTACCTCCAGGTTGCTGGGTTGATTCCTGCCACTGGGGATGTGCCTGGTCGGGTTGCGTTCCCAAACTGCCAGTAGCGTGTGAATGAACGTGTGAATGTTGACCCACCACTGTCATAAAATGGGAACAAATCCACTGGTAATCACCACTGGCCTCCATGGTCCCTAGTTGGACTACAGAGGTTTCTAAATGGATGGATGGAAGTTGTGATGTGGAACCTGTACAGATCGGACCTGGGAACATAGGGGTAAAAAAAAAAAAAGGGGGAAAAAATACACTTTAAAATCATGAAGATGGCTTTGGTCGCCAAATATTATAAACAGCTTTTTTAAACGGATTAGGACGCAACTTCTACAAACAGTTTTGCACTCAAGTCTCCATCAGTGAAGTGCTGTCAACTGTAATAAAATATACATAATGTTGAAACTCACTCTACATGCGCAGGGCAATGTTGAAACTATAATGTTGAAAATTTATAGTCCATTATTCAGTGTCACCCAGATGAGAATGGTTTCTTTTAAGGTTTTCTACTCATGTCATCTTCAGGAAGTTTTCTTTGCCATCATCACCTCTGGCTTGCTCGTTAGGAATACATTTAAATTAAAGATTTATTTCCTGGCAGCACGATGGCTTAGTGGTTCAATTTCTGGCCAGGTTCATTTCCGGCCTCTGTGTGTATGGTGTTTGCATGTTCTCCTCGTGCTTGGTGGGTGTACTCTGGTTTCCTCCCATAGTCCAAAGAAATGCAGATTA
>JAOVVB010000046.1:29807755-29820359 GCA_028570985.1 Heterobranchus longifilis
ACACTCCGTACCTCTTGTACGCAAGGGCTTCATATGAGACAGCCCAGACAAGGGGACTTCCTTTCTACTCACTCCTCCAGGGCCACTGCAGAAGGGAGAGGAGAAGAGACCAGGTGGTACAGGAGGACAGGACAGGACAGCAGGGGACATGGAGGTGAAGATATGACGAGAGGATTGTGGATCTGACTTTGTGTCTGTGTTAAACCTGGACAAAGGATGGCTGGTGAGGAATAGGGTGCCTTGCACGCACATACTACGCCGTGCAAGAAGGCGGGAGAGAAAGAGAGAGAGAGATAGAGAGAGAGAGAGATAGAGAGAGGGCTGTTGTCTCCATGATCCAGAGGTAAGTCTCCTGACAAAGGAGTCTTCATCTATAATATTTTCTAGTTTAACAAGTCGAGCATGCATGGCGTAGTCACTAAGAAACGATTAGACACAATATGTTTGTGTACGTTCTGCTGAAATGATGCATTTTGTGATGTGATACTTTTTCCAGAGAGAGAGAGAGAGAGGGAGAATATGTCCAGAATAGCAGCCTGTAGTCATTGTAAAGCAGCAACAGCACTGTTTGGATTCATGTCTAGCTTAGGACTCCCCAGCCCGCCTCTTAAAGGGGCAGGTACCTTTACCAAAGGGTGGCAACGTGCAGAGAATAGTTGTTTTAAGGCATTGTCTGGCAAAAAGCAACAAACACTTCCAGTTCCCATGGCTATTTCGAAACAATTGTCTTTTTCCTTTGGTTCGAAGGTGGTCGAGGTCATACCGAATGCCGTGTAGCATCTTATCTCACTTTGTCTGCTCATTTGGGGATGACATCATGTTTGGTTAAGGTCCCTGTGATTGTAACATTGTTAAAATGACTTGACATTCAGTGGAAATGAAATAACTCGTGAATGCAAAAATCAGGTCAATGTTACTACCACCACATAGACATTTCATCGAGTGTTATGATAAAGACCAGGACAAATCATTTGCGTGTGAATTTGCATAGTTAAAACTGTGCTTTGGCCTTTGGCTTGTGTGATGTGTTTGTGTGTGTGTGTGTGTGTGTTTGTGCGCGTGTACCTACTGAGGATAGGGAGGTGTGAACGAGTTACGCTGGGGGCCCGGGCAAGCTATCTGCAACAGGGCAGCAGTGTGTGATGTCTGATGTAGTCAGAGCTGGAGTGATACTGCAGTACTAATCTCTCTGACACGGAGAGCAGCCTATCTGTGTGTGTCTATATGTGTGTCAACGTACATGTGTGCGAGAAAGAAAGAAAGGAAGAAAGAAAGAGAGAGAGAGAGAAACAAGTAGGAATTATGTAGTTTAAGTCAATGCAGTTAGCATCTGGAAAAGAAACAACACCAGGATGGAAATGCGAAAGTAATCTAGAAACATGTCAGGAATATAATTAGTGATAGAAGTAATTGAAGTTCTCTTAACTTTATGAGAAGACATTAAATGTTTTCTATGAAAGAGACAGTTTGATCAAGATTGTCGATAGCCGCCGTAAATGACTGTATGATGCATTCTGTAGGCTAACATTCACACATAGAACAAGCACCTTTTTTTTTTTTAACAAGGATAAGTGTTATGACCATAAAGTGCTCCGACTCTGTGTGTAAAGAAAGACTTGAGCAGTTTTTGGCTTCTGCTATGCTTATATCTTTCTAATGTACAATGAGAAGCACTGTGTTTAGTTTTACTTTTTTTGTTATGGGAGGCTAAAGGGGAAGTACTCTGTCAGGTTCAATGGGAGCATTTATGATTTTCTGATTCTGTCTCTGATCAAGGCACAGACTGCAGTGAGGTACGGCAGTAAGGCAGAGCATTCCAGATGATTCCACATGAAGACTTCAGTAACAGCAAGAGGATCCAGTGACTGAATCTGATTTGTATCCGAACACAAGATATAAAAAAGAATAATTTTTAAACAATGGACATCGTGAGCAACTGAAAACAAGTCCAAACCCATCTAGTGTAGAAGCACATTAGAGTCAAAGAGTGAAATATCATGAAGTCCAATCAGGAACGTAGTAATGAGTGCCTGCCTCCAAAGAAGAGAGAGATCCTGGCACTTGAGGAGCGGCAGGTGCTGGTAGCATCAACTGTAAACGAGAGCCATAGTGGTGAGAACTTGGCATGGCTTGCTAGTGTAGCCAGTATGGCCAGTATGGCTACTGTTCCCAACCTAGTTCCATCACAGAGTCACAGTTCTGAAACTAGCAGCCCGACCCCATCAACCAAAGCCCTGACTATAGTCACGGAGTACCCGCTTTCCACCTCTGCCTCCAACAGCTCTATGTCATCATATACAAACTCCATAGGTCTCTCTGGAACAACCACAATAACAACCAATCCAGCCGTCCTCTCCTCCAACCTTCCTCAAGCAGCAGGACCCATTCAGTCCACTCAGCTACCACATAACTTACAAATCATTGGACCTTACACCAGTTATATCTCCTCTCAGATAGTGTCAGCTGCAGCAAGTACAACTCAACCACGCAGACCCACCCAGGAGGTTTACGCTGCCACAGCTGTCATCCCACAAGCTTCTAATGGAAACCCACAAAAGCAGCATCTAATTTCATCCTTACCAAATGTAGCTCACCCCACCAGCCAGTGCATTCAGGTAGAGGGCACTCCAGTCGGCTTGCCAGTAATTTCCCCAACTTCCCAAGTACCCCTTCAACTTCACACTCATTCAACTGTTCTTGCCCCACATGGCTTGACTCTTGCTCCCCCTCAGGTGCTTGTGCATTATGCTGATGGTCTTATCACAAAACCACCTGATTCCCACATCAAGGATCTGCAGAACGGCCCTCTTGGAGAGGTCACAGTGGTCAAACACACCACCAGCATTTTGAAGGGAATGTCTAACAAACCAGAAAGTGATGATGGCCAAAGGCAAATCCAAAACTTGAGTCTCCCAGCCCAAACTCAGGTCTTACTTCCTGCTGACTATGCTCCTCATGACAGTGCAGGACTTCAGACATCGGTCATGCTGGTGTCAAGCAACCACCTGATGGCCAATAACAGCACTGAGCTTCAGAGCACCCAGGATAAAGAACACACATCTCTGGCTCGGGTTGAGAGAGCAAGAATCTCTGTGGGGAAACCAGTCTCGAGAGTTTCCTCCCTTTCTCTCTCGTCATCAGACAGCATGGGGGCATCTCTTGCTCCAACTCTCTCCCCTCACACTCTCCTGCATGCATCTCCATCCGCCCCGACCCAGGAGCTTTCTACAAACCTTTTCTCAAGCACACAGCTGCCTATTATTGGATACATTACTAGTACATCTGGGGCACCCCAACAGGCTGTGGCCAGTTACCATAGCAACCTACCACAGCATCTAGTAATCTCAGGCAGTCCCTCCCTTCTTATTCCTGTGAGTACTGGCAACATTAACACGTCATCCACTGAGTCAGAAGTTTCTCGTTGCTCCATCCCTGCCATTTCGGCTACCAGTGTACCGACAGTAGCTACAGGTCTGCCTCAGGCCTACATAACTGCAGCCACACCTACTGTTACAACCTCCATCCTCCCTAATGGCAAAGAGATCACAGGGCAAGAGGAACATCATGCTGCACCGGGTGTACAGAGCTCCACCCAGGTGCAGCTTCCCCTGCTTTCAGCAGGGGTTGTAGCAACACCAGCCCCTGTTCTCCCTTCAACACCTACAAGTCCACAGAATGCACCGCTCTCTCCATCGTCAACCTTGCCTCCATATTTCATGAAGGGCTCCATCATCCAGCTGGCAGATGGAGAGCTCAAGCGGGTGGAGGACCTGAGGACGGAGGACTTTCTACAGAGTGCGGAAGTGAGCAGAGAACTAAAAATTGACTCAAGCACAGTTGAACGAATAGATTCCAGCAAAACTCCTGATGCAGTCATTATACAGTTTTCAGTCGGGGAACACAAAGCACAGGTGAGTCATGTTGTGATGTATAATATTTTTTAGGTTTCTCCAAGGGTGAGTCAAAAATTATCTGCACTCTGGCTGTAGAATGAATTTTAATTAACTTTTAGAAAAGACAAATACATCATTGACACAGTCAATGCTTTTAAATGCACTTTCAACCTTTATTAAAAAAATCATCTGGAGAGTGTGAGTTTGAATCCTGGGTGATGCTGTAGCCTTCCGCAGATGGAGCCTGGAGAGAGCTGATTGGCCAAGGGAGGGGAGGCATCTTACATCAATCATGGCTCTAAGCCAATCACGGGCATCTGTAAGCTCATGCAAGCGGAAGGAATAAATGTTGCTCACAATGGCGCTTGAGAGAGAGCAGTTTGAAAATATGTGGTTGGCCAGTGTAACGTGGCTCGGAGGAAACATATGATAGTCTTCTGCCCTTCCTGACTGGTATGTGCAGCCTTGATGAGGGCGTGCCCTAATGATGGGTGGGAATTGGATACGACAAAATTAGGGAATATATCAGAAAGAAAAAAATGTTTTAGGCTGAGCTGAGAGCCATGAATGCACCGCTGTCTTCACTTCTTCATCCATAGTGATTCTTTGTCCATGTAGAGCTGCTTTCAGGAGACCAAATAGGTAAAACTCTGATGGAGAAAGATCAGGACTATAGGGAGGATGCTTTAACACCTCAAAAAAAGTTTTTGCAGCGTGTCAACAGTGTGGACGTACATCGTCATGCAAGATCACACCGCCCTTGAATAGCAGTCCTCTGTGTTTAATCCAAAGTCTAGGCTTCAGCTCTTCAATAAGAAATAATCTTCTTTTTCTGTTCCAGTACTGACCCTTGAAAATCCTTGAAAACTGTAAGCCTCCCTTTTTCAGCCCGAATGGTCGACTTTTGAACTTTTTCCCTGGTTGGCGATTGAGGATGTTTGTGTTTTGTTTACTCTCAGGCTCGTAGGGATGAATCCATGTCTTGTCACCAGTAATGATTCTCTTTAAGAAACTTTCACCTTGATTAGAGTATTGGTCCAAATTTAGTTTGCGGATATCAAAACGCTTTTGTTTATGCTGAGTTGTCTTATGCGCTGTTGGTACAACCACAGACCAAAAAAAAAAAAAAAAACAGAATCACTGCATGCTGCTCTTCTTTCAAGCAAATCACAAGTGGTTCATCCATTTTTTATTGCACCGCAGTTAGAAATGAACTTTTTAAGCTAATGACCTAATTTTTTACTCACCCTTGTATATTTCCACAAACATACAATTCATGTATTCAATAGCTTGCCTCAATAAGACTAATTGAACCATAACATAAAAATGTACAATAATTAGTATAATAAATTATAATAATATAGTCATAATTAATTTTTATTTTTCTGATATAAAGTGTGATTGCTATCCGGTGCAATAATCCTTCAGCATGTACTTATGGTGGGTCCTGCTGATGGTTTGCTTCTCTGTAGGTATGTGTGGAAGTGCTGGTTGAGTACCCTTTCTTCGTGTTTGGTCAGGGATGGTCATCCTGCTGCCCAGACCGCACTACCCAGTTACTGGCTCTGTCGTGTGCCAAACTCTCTGTCGGTGATGTCTGCATCTCGCTCACCCTAAAGAGCCTCAGGAATGGTGCATTAAGAAAAGACCAAACCTGTGGTCCTGTGAGGAACCATAATAACACCCATCATAAAGCAACCAAGCTCAGTGGGGGGCCTGGAGACTCACAGGCTCTAAGGGAGGATCAGATGGATGGGAACATTTTTGTAGTGGAAGGGAAACAAAAGTTTGAAGGTCATGAGATTAAGAGTCCTGACTCTGGTAATGGTGTGATCATAGCAAAGAATGAAGAAGGGAAAGCTCATGGTGCAGGAAGTCGCAAGAGGAGGTGGTCTGCCCCGGAGAGAGGAGAGATAGATAGGGCACAGGAGAATGACCAGCCCGAAACTCTACCTAAACTTTCCTTCCTTTCGCAGGAGGTAAAGGTCAGCATCGAGGGAAGGTCCAGTATGGGCACCTGAGGTATCTTGTGAGCCATTAAAAAAGAGGACACTTTTGTTATTCAAGGAAAATAATCTTCTAAACCAAGGATTGTTGTGATTTATTCAGTTACTTGTGGTGTTGGCTGGTGATGACGTTTCCAAAACCATATGTATTCTTCACTGGGCAAGCGAAATGCAGCAGTACAAGAATAACAAGTTTATTACGGTTATCTTCTCATGGCTTATTTTAGTTACCGTAACAGGAGCTACTTTTTGTCTGACAGTATTTACAGGATATGTTTTTGTAATAAAACAATACAAATAATTCCTGGCATTTGTCCTGGGGCATACATATAATAAATATGAGGGGTACCTATTTTTCTAGTTAATCCTGCCATGTATTTGTTTTTGGCACTTTGTCTACGTTCATGTAAATTGTAGCACAATTGTATTTCAGTCATAACCAGTGAGTCAAACACATATAAACCTGTAGGCTGGAGAAACTGGTCAAAAGTTCGACTTGCTGTGAGGAAGTTACCCCCTAAATGTAGTTAAAAGTACATTACGATCTGCTATACGCCTTATATAGATAATCTATGTCAGTTGTGATAATAAAAAAAAGCTCTATGATTTAAATCAAAATCTACCATATAAAAGGGAGATACAAATTTGTAAATTAACAATATCTGTTTGTGATTGAGCAGCATCGATTAGTCCTGGGTGTGATTTTAAGATATTCTGTTTCAGATGAGTGAATTTTGTTAACCAAACATGTTCCAATTATGGGGACGAAACTGGACTGTAACACTGAATGTTAAGGATTATACATATTTTTACCGATATTTTAATTACGTAAATACACCAGAATTTTAATTAGTCAAATCCTTCTAGATATGCAATATTATGATTATTCACATACCTCAAACATGACACAAGGCTGTTTCAGGTTCTGATCAGGATCTGGGATCTTTAAAACCACGTCCAAAACCCATGTCCATGTTCATTGTTCATGTTCATACAGTGAATATGTGCAGGTGAATTCGCACTCAGCCTTTCAATATTAGCACTTTACTGAAGGCAATGGATGATTAAAACCCTCACCTCTGCTTTGTTGCCTAAGCAACAGCCATTTGCACAATGTCAATTTTAGCATAATGTTAGCTGTCCTGTATGTTCTAACCCCATTTCAAACAAATTACAACCGTCACATTGATGCATTTGAAATCCAGTTGGAGTCTGCAAAAGCGTTGTGTTATTAAAATTCTTGTGGGGCTGCAATTTAGCCAACTGGATTTCTGTGTACAAAATTCTCATACACTAGTGTAATATATTGTGGATATATATATATAATGTACAATATATTCTGTTCAGGAATATATTGATAACATATAACAATATATTCCGTTTCCACAGGGGTTGGTTGTGTCTCTTTAGGGGCTTCTGGGTAACACTTTACTGTAAGATCCAAAAATAGGCACACACAAATAGGCACGCTCAGTGTGTTACGGCTCAGAGTTACTGATCGAAAGGTCGGTGGTTCGAACACCCTGTTCCGTTAGGTTGCCGCTGTTGGGCCCTTGAGCAAGGCCCTTAACCCTGTCTGCTCCAGGGGCGCCATAAAAATGTCTGACCCTGCGCATTGACCTCGGCCTACTATAACAAAGCTAGTTCATGTTTAGGAATTTCCTGTTTTATTTTTTCATAACGGATACGCTGTCAGTACGCTGTCAAGACTTAGCTAAGTGTGCACAATGCACAACACACTCAATTCTACTGGCTGTTTAATACGAGAGAGCCCTACTATAAGTCACAAAGCTATACTTTGTATAACAGTAATTCAATTCTTTGCTATTTGCACAAGTAGAAATATTAAAGTAGGTTTACAGATTGTCTGTCTTTGAATTATCTTTGTTATCTGTCTTTATTTGCTTTGAAGAAGTTGGTCTTTATCATTAATTATGGTTTGGAAATTCCTCCATAAGGGTGTGTGAGTAAACCAAAATGGTATCCATGTGTGTGTATGTCAGTGTGAGTGTAATACTGTGTGTGTGTGTGTGTGTGTGTGTGTTTTTAATGGACTCTGAGAGAGAACGTTTTGGGGGGAGAAATGCATGATTGCACATTTCGGGTAGAGTTTACGCACTTTCTAAAATTTGTGTGTGTGTGTGTGTGTGTGTGTGTGTGTGTGTGTGTGTTTGAGAGAGAGAGAGAGAGAGAGAGAGAGAGCACATAGAAAATGTATATGGGAGAGATGGTCATGTATAGTTTAAGTGTCTTATAGGTATGAAATTAGCATTATAAACACATTCCTAGCCCATGGAACATACAGTAAGTTCAGTTTTCATTGTTACTGCAGTTAACCGATTGGTGCTATGACATTAGAATAGAAGCCAGCTACATCGAAGTCTGTCTCCAGTCTCTTTTATTCAATGTCTTCTCTCTCTTCTGTTCAAGCCTAAATATTTTTAATGTTAATTGTGTGGATTGTATCTAATATTCTAAGTCAACGAAACATATCCTGGTCTCAGTGTACTTCTGTAAATGCTTGTGAAACTAACAATATTTCCTATTTCAATCTGTCCGACAGCAATTCAGTGCACACCCACAGGGCATGCAACCTTAATACCAACATGGAGCTTGTTTGTTTTTTGTTTTTTTCAACCGTTTCAAAGGATATATTTGTGTATAATACTGTATCTGTCTGTAATTCCTTATTTGTAAAGCTTGCATGAAAAGCCTTGACAATTAAACAGTATCGTTAATCATCCTGCAAACTCCAAAAGCATTTCAGCAGTGATTTAACATTCCATACATGCCATTTATTCAACAAACATATGGGCAGAGAGAATTAATTTGGACAAAAAATCTTGAAAAAAGATGCTGAAGTGCTGAATTCTAAGCAAGGGAGACGACAAATCGACATACTTCAGGCTCAGGTGAAGAGACTGGTGCGGTGACTTAATGCCATATTTACATTACCGTCCATTCAGATACTGAAACGTCCACTTTTGCCTTTCTGACAGGAACCGGTGTCCATGTTACCTATTCTGAAGGACTATGTATATGTATATGTGATAGCTGCGTGGAAAACGTTTTGTTTTTATGATCAGACACACAAAGACATTTCTCTTGGGTTTAGTTTGCAATGATTGCAATGACCAGGAAAAGCCTCAAGCAATAGCACCATGTCACACTAAGGGCAGGACACGAAACTGTCCATTAGACTTCTGGACTCAGACAGCTGTGCAAGTCATCACTAGGACATGGCTCTCTTCCTGCCTTCACCAGAGCACTCAGTGGTTCAGTCAGATTTACTCACTATCACCTCCTGCTGGACAAAACATCCTTTGGGCAACTGTTCTATCTTTGTACTATCTCTATTTATTCATTTTCCTACCAATCCATTGATTTTATCAGATTTTGACTACAGCAGTTTAAGTAAGTGCGGAGGGTAGATTCCTTCGGTTCACTGTGTAAAACCTCAAAATGTAAAAAAAAAAAAAAAAGAAAAAGAAAGAAAGAGACACAAAATTCTTTTCTGGAATAAAAGCAATGTGGTAAACTCTTACTATTTGTGTGACTAGTGTAGTTATGTGTGTAAAATTCTTTTCTTGTTCTTCTGACCTATTGATTTTGTAACCAACGAAAAGCAAATAAGACAATTAAACCTCAGATTTTTTAATTATTGTAATTTTTTTTCTTGCGTGTGTGTGTGTATGTATGTGTGTGTGTGTGTGTGTGTGTGTGTGTGTGTGGTGTATTGCTGTAAATTATGCATCCAAGACTGTTCAGTGGATTCAGTGCTCTCTTTGGTTTGTGGTGATTTTTTTTTTTTTTTTTTTTATAAATAGACTGTTGTTTGATTTAAAAGAAATATAAACAAATGTGGGACTCATTTTTAAATGTCTGGTTTAGAATTTACTTGTTGTACAATACACAATTAATGTCCCTGTATACTCCAATAAAATTCTGTGCAAGTTTTATTTGCCTTTATTTTTTTTTAACTTGAAATGCTGCATGTGTTCACTCACTCTCTCTCTCACTCTCTCACTCACTCACTCACTCTCTCTCACGCTCTCACTCACTCACTCACTCACTCACTCACTCACTCTCTCACTCACTCTCTCACTCACTCACTCACTCACTCACTCACTCATCGTCTACACCGCTTTATCCTGTATACAGGGTCGCAGGGGGCCTGAAGCCTATCCCAGGAGACTTAGGGCACAAGGTGGGGGGGACACAATCCATCGCAGGGCACACACACCGAAATTCACACACTGCAGGCAATTTAAGAACACTAATTAGCCTAATCTGCATGCCTTTGGACTGTGGGAGGAAACCGGAGTACCCGGAGGAAACCCACCAAGCACGGGGAGAACATGCAAACTTGCACCATACTGGAATCTGGTGGTGCAAGGCGACAGTGCTAACCACTAAGCCACTGCACAGCTGCGTGTGTAGACAGTAACTATAACTAGACGTGCCTGCGACTTTGTTCTCGTGGAATTGAATTGCACATAAACATGTTTTGGAATTAACTAAAATTTTTATGTTACCATGAAGTGCTTTTTTAAGGTCGATTTTTTTATGATATAAGGGTATTTTCCATTTAAATTTCAAAGTAGCGTATCTTCTCTTCCTGTGGGCCGATTGCGATGAAACAGTGCCAATATGTTACCTTAAGGTCGGCCAAATACACCTGTGAAAACCCCATTACAATTCATTTAGTAGTTTGTATGTAATGCATGCACAAACAAACAGACACAAACCATCTTGATGTGTTTTATCACTCATCTTACACCCCCTCCCCAAATAGTTTTTTTCCCGCAAATATCTTTAATGTACAGACATGCCAACAGTTTTATTATATGTGTAGATTAATCTTTTAAGTGTAACTATGTAATAGGGCCAGCAGGGGGCACATCTTCAATTTTAATACTGCAACAAACTCTGCAATAATTAAATACAGTATAATCTTATAGTTATTAATAATCATTAGTGATTATAAGAATTATTAATTATGCAAACACATAAAGTTCTCTAATTATAAGTGTGTTAATCAGCTCAGATTAATGCACATGCTGAATCCAGGACTGTGTCTTACTAGAGCTTATTCTGGACATTTTGCACTTAAAGTAAATGACATGCTTGTGATTTCTTTTAATTATTTCTAACACAGCTCATAGGAAAATTCTATCATTTTTGCCCACAAACCAACACCGTATGCTCTATACCAAAATCCCCAGGCAACGTAACACAGTCTTAACACAGTAACACAATGTTCTGCTTATATATACAGTATTATAAGCAGAACAACGTCCCAGCACAACACAAGAGGGCAGAACCTGCAGTTCAACCCTCAGAGGAACATCTACAAGTGAATTCTGATCTGATGATTCAATAGATTTTCCCCAGTGCTTTCACCATTTCACACCTCTGCACCTGCACATACTGAGGGACTAACCCCCTGAACTTCATTATCCCCGGACATGACCTGATGTGAAATGCAGATAACTGAGAGGTTAAACACATGCACTCAGCCACGATGCACTTGCAGTGCAACACCATGACCTTTGCCTTTAAGTGCCACTATTAGAGAATGGAAAAGTTCTTCTTTCTAACAGAAGCTGCCTTCTGTAAGACTTACATCATCCATTTAGACACAGCCATTTGCATGAGCAGCTCTGCCCCGAGTCCTCTCTGAGTTTAGGATGGATTCAATTCAAACCAGCTACGGTAGAGTGAAAACAAAAGTAAAGCTGCGAAGAAGACTGCAGTGACCTCTGATCATGTTTGGAAGCGCTTTGGAGTGCTATCTTACTCTCTGTATTTCGTACAGGAACATCATATATTATTCTTTAACCAGTCAAAAATTTCTTTTTTATTCTAAAAAAAAAAGATAAAATTCTGTTTAAAGATCAGTGACTTCACGCAAACATAACAACATACTGACCATTGAAGCATCAGCTATTTAAATCCAAAAGTTTCCTCCAGGATTAATAAAGCTTTATCTTATTTGATTTAATCATGAATTATTGATTAATTTAATTAAATATCCAAAAAAAATCCATTTGCAGGTTGAGATTGTCAGTCTGGACTTCTATATCCCTAACCAGCAGTTCCAGTTTCCAGCTGTTGGGATCCTCACATGTTCCCAGGCCACCTGTGAGTTGAATGTAATCTCTCCAGTAGGTCCAGGGTCTGCCTCAGGGTCTGTTTACTGTGGTATTTTACTGATGCAGCTCTAGCAGGAGGGATCTGTAAGTGAGCTGCTCTCCCTGTCACATAGAAAGACTATGAGGAGGAGCTTAATTCTTGTATATATATGGAATGTATCCTGTATACAGTCTCACAGGGAGCTTGGAGCCTATCCCAGGAGACTGGGGAACACCTTGGCACCTTGGGAACACCTTGGATGGGGTGCCAATACATGGCAGGAACAAACCTACACACATACTCATTAACATAAACTACGGGCAATGTGGGAACGCTAGTTAGCCTAATATGCATGTTGATAGACTGTGGAAGGAAACCCAATAAGCACGGGGAAACATGCAAACTCAATGCCGAGGTGGGGATCGAACCCGGACCCTGGATGTGGAAATCAAATCAAATCAAATCAAATCACTTTTATTGTCACATCACGATCCTGGTACACTGGTACAGTACATGTGAGTGAAATTCTTGTGTGCAAGCTACACAAGCAATAGTGGTGTACAATTATAA
>JAOVVB010000046.1:29828193-29839345 GCA_028570985.1 Heterobranchus longifilis
CTTAGGGCACGAGGCGGGGTACACACAATCCATCGCAAGGCACACACACACACACATTCACACACTATGGGCAATTTGAGAACACAAATTAACATATCTTTGGACTGTGGGAGGAAACCGGAGTACCTGGAGGAAACCTACCGAGCATAGGGAGAACATGCAACGCCATGCACACAGAGACGGGAATTGAGCCTGGCCAGGAATCGAACCCTGACCCTGGAGGTACAAGGTGACAGTGCTAATCACTACACCACCGTGCTGCCCACGGCTGTTCAATTAATCGCATTTCAATTTCAACTACAACTTTGGCTTCTGATGGTTATGGAAACCAGATAATTGACAAGAAATGATGATTGTGCTACATTCCTTGATGTTCTCATTTAGAACACATAGAACGCCATCCTATCCTTTTACTTTAAGGCGGTACAGTACGAGGAGTTTGCACGACACTCTGTCCAGGGCGTACTTTGACTCGTACACTATGTCTCAAACAGTATGACCTAGACAATCGTAATTGTGATTTTACCCATAATTCACACCATGCAGCCTTACCATGAGACACTGCGAACCCTAACATAATGAAACAGTCATGATTTTAAGTGCAGCAGTGGCCCTGGGGTTTAAACACCTTACTGTACAGGTAGTCGGGGATGAGTTTTGGCTCAGGTGGCTAAGATTCTAGGTTGTTGATTTCAGAATGACAGAATCCGGGTTCGAGCCCTGCCACACCCCATAGTACCCAACCCTGGTTTGAAAAAAGCGATCGCTGTGTCAGGAAGGGCATCTGGGATAAAACCTGTGCCATGTTGTGTGTGGATTGAATGGTCTGCTGTGGCAACCCCTGAAAGAAAGTACTGCATTGGTAGTCTGGGGCACTGTCGACGTGGTGGTACATTTCTTGCCTACCCTGCAGAAGGTCCGGGTTTGATGCCCAGGCTTGGATAGCATGGAAGGGATGCGTCAGGAAGGGCACCCGGTGTAAAACCTGTGTGTGTTGGATGGTCTGCTGTGGCGACCCCTTACTGGGAGCAGCTGAAAGGCTAACTACACAGGCAGTCACACAACCTACCCACCACACTGACTCACTCTCTACACAAAAGTGCAGTTATATATAAGTTGCATGACTACCCACGATTATTCTATATTCTAATTTATATTAAACTTTTCTGCTCCTCAAACAAAAAGTCTGCAGAGTGCTGATACTGAACATCTCCCTAACTAATAAAACTCATGCATTACTTACTCCAGCTGCAGAATGAGGTGCATGATCAGTGTTTTTAGCTCCTTACCTTATTGAGACAATCCTCTCCATTTGCTTTGGGATCAACCTCCACCTCCAGAACGACTGAGTCAGGACGAGTTACGTGACAGTACATGCTGAGACTGCTCTCTCCCTCTCTGATCGCCCTGCACTACGGAGTGCTGCTCCACAGATCCACTACTAAAGCGCAAAAGGGTGTCAATGAAACGCTACGTCATTGACCACGCCCCCTATTCTCTGCCATGCGGCCAATCAGTGTTCGCTTCACTGAGGGGGCGTGAATATTGTACACGGAAGTGGGCATTGTTATGTCCGTTACATCTTTTATCTAAGTCCCGCCCTTCCTCAAGGCTCAGAGATAACTATCCAATCATATGACTGGAATATTTCACTAGTGCGAGTGCTAGCCAATCAGAGCACAGGATAAGGAGTTTCCCGGAATACCAGGAAGCTTTGATGTGACAGAAGTGACAGTCGGATATGGTGTGGAGTAACTTAAATGCTACACCCGTTTTAGTACTCAGATTTGGGCAGGAAGTTTGCGTTGTTAAAATGAACTCGTGTTCTGGATTATAAACAGGAGACGGGAGCTACATGCTAACACCGCGGTGCTGTAGTGAGCGTTTAATCCGAGCAGAACGGAGAAATGTTTGAGAATTTCAAAGAGAGACTGCAGAGCGTGCAGCAGGACTTCACATCAGGGTATGTACACACACACACACACACACACCACTAACAACAACATCTCGGAATGTCTTTCTCCCGAATTAAGTCGTTTAATTAAAAAAAACAACAACAAAAAAACCGCGTTCCCCCGGTTCACCCTGTAGTGTGCTGGTGTGCGGATTGGGACACAGCCCCGGAGTGCGCAGGGTGAGCTCATCCGTGTTTTTGGTACACTCCAGAGATTAGTGTGTTCATGCAAACACTGCACACATTGAGAGAAACGAACAAGTAAATAAAGGGACATTTATCTATCTGTCTGTGTGTGTGTGTGTGTGTGTGTGTGTGTTAGCTAGCTCAGCGCTATCTGCATTCCAGAGCACTCTGCTCAAACCAAAGCTATGATCAGATGACCGTCATGTGACCAACTGGAGCAAGGGCACTTCTGTCCTAAAGAGCACGCGCTGTTCGTTATGTTTCACCAGATAAACTGTGCTGAAGTTATGAACTTGTGAACTTATGACGTAAATAAAACGACTGACAGCCAGCACTATACAAATATAACATTATATATACTGTATATACTATACTAGCGTAAAAGCACCTGTCGTTGAGAGGTAAAGAGTTTGTAGAAACAGTTAAAAGGTTAAAGATAAAAATAATCTGATGAGCTTTAATGTGATCAGTGATGTTGTTATTATTATTATTTCAGGCTGAAGCTCACGAACACATCTGTCTGTCTGTCTGTCTGTCTGTCTGCACTGCAGAACTCTCTGTCTAACTTATTAATACAAAGAAATACATTTTTTGTAAGGTTGAGTATCTTACGCCTTGTTTACACCAAATACACTCCCTGTTCAGTAATCAGAGAGTGAAGCACAGATGAGGAATCGAAAAAAGTAGATCAGACAAAGATTACATTTTCTTTTAAAATGACTCCATCGTGTTAAAATTCTCTTATACCACTTATAAAAATGAAAATATGAACCAGTAAAAATATCCAGTTTAGTTTTTCTAATTAATATCTATTGATGCAGGCGTTTGTTTACATTAAGCAAGGAGCTTATTAGTATCTTATTTTAAAGTAGATTATTAAATCCGGAGCACGTAACTGTTCATAACGTTAATTTTACTCAACTTTTTAATTTTCTCTTATGGTGCAGGTTAAACTTCAGGCAGATATCTAAGTACCGCAAATGTTTCATTAAATTCTGTTTAGCGGTTGATTTAAGATGCGCCCACATTGTCCAAAATTGTTTTCCAAAACAGAAAATGTAAGCAATCATGTTTTTGGTAAGCTCAGGCTTTATTAAGCCAGGCACTCCAGGTACACATACTGTAACAGCTGAGGAACAGTACTGTGCAAAAGTCTTAAGCTACCTCTCATTTCTTCATATTCAATTAAATCATGTGGATCAAATTAAAGAAATGGGACCAAATGTTTTATTGGGACTTTACTCTACTGAGTCTAAATATACAATTAAAGAAATAGTTTATGTAACAACCAGAGCAACAACCTCATTTCCCCTCTCGTCTGTTCCAACCATTCAGCATCAGCAGTATACTAATCACTGGTCTGATCATCTGTCATCATCTGCATCTGTTTCTCACTGGTGCATGCCTTAAGTTAGATGTTCTCTGAAACTGCCAAAAACGTTTTTCAGGAAGCCTGGAGAACTATTCCCCGAGACTACATTAAAAATACAAGAACCTCCAACTCTTTGGAAGCAAAATATAAATAAAGGCTTTGTTTTATCTCATGCACATGAACTGTAAAACTATCTGAACATTTCATAAACCTGTTTTTAACCCTTTCAGAATAAAGACCTTGAGTGACAAGTCCAAGGAGACCAAGGTGAAGAAGAAACAGAGGTGTGTACATGTAAATAAATAGCTGGTAAAGTCTTGTAATAATATCACTAATTCGTCAACTAATTAAATAGACATTAAAAGATATCATAAAAATAATTTCGCTGTGTGTCTTTTAGGAGAGACGAGTTTCTTCCTCAATATTCCGCTGGACTGGAGCTGTTGAATCGGTATGTGTTTTGTAATGAATACACTCACATGCATTAACTGCTTTGTGGCATGCCAACATCTTTTAAAGCAGTACATTCAATGCAATGATTCCAATTTGCTCACCTATTTAAGAGAAAAAAAAAACCACACACTTTTATCCTGTAGATATGAGGAAACCTGGGTGTCGCTGCACAAACGAACCAAAGAATCCGCCAAAGCTGCAGAAGTGAGTAAATAAACGCTTTTTCCATGTTTTCTTATGTCTAATGCTGACACATCCATTACACATGTTTTCAGCTACTAGTTGATCAAATCTTGAGGTTTTGTTGCGCTGATGAAATGCTGGTGTAATATTGTTTGTGTTCAATAAGTTGCAGGACTGAAAGCCTCAGTGTTTTACCAACCCAAAGCTCTTTATAGCAGAAATAAAACAGGATGAGGTTATAAGAGGATAAACAGAGTTTCCTAGGAAGTTTGATTAATTAAAGAATGACTTTTAAGTAGTTTAGAGACTTTTACTATGGACGAATAGACTGAAACAAGACAAATAACGGGATATTGTACACTATGGCTCTGAGTGCACATACAGTACTGTGTTTAAGACACAGAGAGTATTTATCACTACAATGTATGATCATACATACTCATCAGGTGGTGGATGGAGAAGTGGTGATGCTCTCGGCTCACTGGGAGAGAAGAAGAGGAGCGCTGCTCGAGCTGCAGGAACAGTTACAGCAGATTCCAAACTTCCTTAAAGAATTGGAGTCCATCACTGCTCGAGTCGGTGAGACTGGCACAAAAAAACACTATGTAACTCACACACGTGTAGCTATATACAGTTCTTTAACTTTGCATAGCTTCAGTCTTCTGAACTCTCTGTGTTGCATGTGGTCTGATTTAAATGGCGTTTAAATCTAAATGCTAGGACTGTTGTGTGTTGGACACCTTATGCTCATCCCTCAGCAGTTTAGAGACTTGTCGTGCGTGCTGTGCAACACACTTTCGCCGCATCATGAGCCTCACTGACGCCAGAGGAATTACGCTTTTTGGTGGATCACCTTGAGTAACCTTGGAGAACAGCTGCTCAGTAATTTCTGAAGGCACTAAGTGGAAACTCCTGTGGAGTGCCATCTGCTAGCACTCGCAGTTCATATTTATTCCCTCGAGCTCACTCTGTTAGCGACAGGTTCTCACCATCACTTTCAGCAGAATATGTTGCAGGCAACAGCTCATGGCTGATGTGGAAGACAAACTCAATGGCAAATCAAACAGGACTTCATCCACTTATTGCCTAAAATTTCATAATGAGACATTAAACAATGTAATCAGGGATGCGCCTGATCTAATCCTGTCCTCTGGGTCTTTTGCTGGAGTTGTTCCTGTCTCCATGTGGCTTTCCTCTGAGCTGTCTGGTTTCCTCTCACCTTCCGAAAACATGCCAGTAGATGGGTAGAAAGGATATTCTACAGTCATCAGTGTTGATTAGTGTGTGAATATGTGTGTTAACAGTTGTCTCAGATGGACGGAGGCTCATCAGGAGTATATTTCCTCTTTGTAATCTGTGTTCCCAGGATAGGCTCCGGATCCGTCGCAACCCTGATTTGAGATAAAGTTCTCACGGAAAAGGAATGTATGAGTGAGCAAACACTGTGAAACACTGTGGATCCTCAGCGTAAACAGTCTAGAGATTGAGACACACAAAAAAACAATGATGGTATCTTAGAGCAGATGTTTTTTTTTAATGTGTTAGAGTCAGATTTGTGGTCCTTGGATTAAACCCTGGGATTTTCACAGTCGTCCAGAACCACTGTGTTAAATTCCAGCGCCCAGATGTGAAATTCCAGTTTCAGATGTGTTTAAGTTCCATGGTGCAGAAGACTGAACAACTGTGAAATCTTGCTCTTGTGTTCATTTAAAAAAATGCTTGTAAAAAGCAGAAATGGATGGAAATTTGATTGTTTTGTTGCGTAACACGTCTTTTTATTCTGATCAGCACTGTCTGTAAAAGAAATCATAATACATAACTGAAAATTGTAGTTTGCCTAAACTGGCAGGAGTCTGACTGCAGACCTTGAGGAAACGACAGCTGCGCAGAATTTATCAGAATGCTATTACATCTGATTCAGTTTATCAGCATTTGTTTAGTTTGCATTTGGGTTTCCTGGAGCAGAAAATGCCAGTTTGGATAGTTATTTGAAAAGGCTTTCAACTACAGTTAATATAAGTCTTAATCAAAGCATTTTACTTGATCAGGGTGTTAGTACAGGTGGGACTTAAACTTTACTCTCAGGTCATGTACAGAACATTTTATCTTTTACTGTAAGTGCAAAGGGCTTTTTCTAGCTGAGCCACTTGGTGGCACTGCAAAGCTTTGCTTATGTTTCCCAAAATGTTTAACTGTGCATTCAGCACGCCAAACACTGTTCTTTATTTGCTTATGAGATCAACTTTTGAGGCTTAGCAGATGAAACTAACTTCATAAACAGATGCAACACTCACAAACAATTCAGTCTAATCTAATCATCCAATCATGTGTAAAAATGCATACATGTACAGTAGGTCAAGAGCATTAGCCATTAGCCTGGTTGTTTGTGCCATACAGGCTGGTATGAGTATTTAACCAGGGATATTTGCTCACACCAGTCTCTAGAGGTTGACATAGGATAGTGAGTGAAACAAAACAAACTATAGTAGCAAGCAATGTTGAACGGGCTCAAGCACCAGTGCCATCGCCGCCCGGGTGCACCACACAACCTGTGAGCCTTTTGCGCCTGTTAAGACCTCCAAAAAGCATCACACTATGATGTCATTCAGTTTGATGTCACTCAACATGATATAACTCAGGAAGTTATTAGCCACTTTTCAGCATAAGTTTAAAGCATCGCCATGGCTGAACCGTTTGAGATATCAAAAATCCCTTCGGAATTTTGCATCTTCAATGTCTTGAGATCGTATTGGTCTGGTTTGGTGGCGATTGTATAAATGCACTCAGAGGACTATATCAAATTCCATTAAATACCTGACTTCCTGTTGGGAAGCGCCCGTGACATGCACCATGAAAGTTGTTCAGCTCAATGAGATCTAAATGTGTACCAGGTTTCGCATGTACAGTATCTAATCCCAACACGTGTGCTGATTTTCATGACCCACAAAAAGCCCCGGGTGCTGGGAAAAAATTCTTAGAAGAACAAGAGAGACCTGCACACACTATGACTGAGTGCATTATAGGGCTGATATCATAGTGCTTGGGCCCTAAAAAGGGCATCATGTGAGAGGAGGGGGATGGTGAAACCCTGTTGAAGAGGGAGATCAGAGATCAGACTAGACTATTTTGAGCTGACAGGAAGTGTATAGTAACTCAAATATGCACTCCTTATAACCCAGGTGAGCAGAAGAGCACCTCATGACACACAACACAAAGTTTGAAGCAGATGGATTTTGTGTTGTGTATGAGTGTTGTGCAGCAGAAGACATCGGGTTTCACGCGTGTCAGACATGAATAAGAGTCCGAGGCTCTCATCAGAAACGACAGAGATCAGGTTTCTTCCACATTCTCAAGTGTAATGTGATCATTAACCGAAACGTTCGATGTGCATTTGCATGTTTTGCATTGTGCTGCTGAACATGGCTGACTGATTTAGATAAGATCGTAAATGTACAGGTATTCCTAATAAAGTGCAGTGAGTGCACACAAGGCATGCAATGCAATACAGTAAGTATGTGACTTATTTTTCTGGATCACTCTGGAGAATTTTGTGTTTGTTTTTTTAATAGGGTTTTCTGCTTGCCGCATGATGTTTTTTATTAAGCACTGGTATAAAACCTGCACAAGCAAAGAAAGACTGGAGCAACATGCAATTTAATTCAATTTGATTTACTGTATATAGTGCTTTTAACAGTGGTCATTGTCACAAAGCAGCTTTGCAGAATCAATAATCAGAAAAAAAAAACAAAAATGAAGTAAGTTCGAAAAATGTGAGGAATTGCATGACCTAAGAAATAGCTTTCTGTTTAGATTTAACAAGCTGTGATAGTGTGTTAACATGAAGTGAGTCCTACTGTACCTTTGAATAATCTCTATCACTTTTGTGGTGCACACATACTGTACATAATGCCATGTACAAGACAATACCAGGCAAGCTGGCTTGAAGCCCGTTCCCGACAACATTCAGAGTGGAACGCCTGGTCCTTGAAATTTGATGGATAATTTGTTTCCAACTAGCAGAAGAGATGCATCTGTCATTCACCACTTGCACATTACAGGAACTCGGCTGGGAGTTACTGCCACATCCCCCATACAGTCCTGACCTCACTCCAAGCCATTTCCACACGTTTGGGCCATTAAAGGAATTTCCGTGTTTCTAACACGTAGCAGACAATCCGATCGTGTCTCAAAACTTTCTACCTTGATGGTAACCAGGCACTCGTGAAACGCTGGGATAAGTGCATTAGTGTAGAAGGGGATTATATAGAGGAATAAAGAGAGTTGTTACTCTCATAACTGTGCTCTGCGTTTTGTGTTTTCATTTTCGATTCATACTTTACATATTTTCTCACATTTCATACACATTTCTATAACTTTGTTTTGATTCTGTAAAGCTGCTTTGTGACCATGACCACTGTTAAAAGAGCTATACAAATGAAACTTAATTTAATTGTTCTGTTATTTTGCACTATTAAAATCCTGGTTTGACTTGAACACCCCTTGTATAATAACAACAACAAAAAAAAAACAGGAATGTGCCACAAACACACAAACTGAAGCCTAAATCACAGTAGACAGATCGAACTTCCAAAGGAGATGACCAAACTGAACTCCACCTGGATTAAACATACTGAACATCCAGACAGTACACCCTGACTAAATGCTGTGATCGAACACTGGGTCCGAGCTCCCAGATTAAATACCCAAATTTAGGACTTCGATTGAGTGGCCAGACTGAACGGCCAAAAGTAAAGGTTCATAGTTACACAGGATAAGTAAATGATGAGACCGGAGTATTTAGCATATAATTATAAAAAATGACCAAAATGAGGCAAAAAGCACTAAACCCTGTAAAAGCATCTAATCTGTGCTACAGCTCAACTGGAGGAGAACTTTCAGGAGACGGAGAGTCATCTGACGTACTTGGAGGATCTGTGTGGTCAGTGTGAGCTGCAGCGCTTCAAACACCTGCAGATCGTACAGCTGGAGAACTACAAAAAGAAGAAGAGGTGATTACATTACTGTCAAACCGCTTTCTCTCTTTCCCATATCTGCTTGTTCCTGAATCGCTCTGGTCAATATGGTATTATACATCGAGACAGCAAAATAGATTTAAATGTACTTGGGTTTCTCAAATACATTTAAATCTATTCTGCTGTCTGAGTATAAAAAGGTTTGTGTTATGCCTGTGCAGTGATCACAGCTTAATGAACTCTAATACCGCAGTGTTATAATTTGCCTTAAAATTCCCTTTACTGTACTCCATATTCCAAATTTCTATTATATTCCGAATTTATATAATTGAAGTTTTTTTTTCCTCTGCTATAATTTCATCGGTTCATCATCTGATCCTCAGTGAGCTTTTCTATTTCTAAACCAGTACATTTCCCTGAAGTGATTCTTTCCTCTACTCTCACTCTCCTCTCCGTTTCCTTCTTTTCCCTATCGGCTCCGTTTTTCAGATCTTTTACAGATGGCAAAGTAGGTATAATGGAAGCGCAGTGGAGACATGGTTAGGAAGGAAATGCTGCAGCACCAAAGACTCATGAAAAGCAGAATGCTATTAAATCCTGTTGATACACAAAAAAGGGTGTCTCATCTCTTTCTCGCACACACTGTGCACTGCGAGCGTCTTTTTTCTTATTTAAGATCATATTTGGCTCTGGAGTTGATTCTTTTTTTTTTGTCTGTGCATTACAACCTCTGTTATCAGAATGACAGCTGATGTATACAGTACGTCATATGTTTACACAGAGACAGTGCATTTTTATGGAGTAAAATAAGCCTTCTTGAACATGTAATAAATAGTAGGTGTGTAATGTTTAATGCACTGCTTGTTTGTGCTCTGTCAAGGCATCTTTTAACTCTCTTAATGTTTAACGTGCAACGGGATTGAAAAAGAGTGAAAATCACAGAATTACAACCGCACTGCCTACTGTAACTGAAGTTCTCGTTTTATCATCAGTGCAGTTAAAAAGTACAGTACATGGTTAAGGGGAAATTGCTGGAGTCGGGTGTCAAATAATAGACAGTTTCAGATGACCATGTGACCATTAACCATTTTTTTTTTTTTTTGTAGGAAAGAACTGGAATCTTTTAAAGGTAAGAAACTAAAACATTAATTTATTATTCATTCTGTATAATGTGGTGTACTTTCATCTAATTACTGTCAGTGAACTACAGTACAGACAGTCCACTCTGACAAAAATAACAAAACGATTGCTTTGGGAACCAGTACATGTGTGTGATTCTATTTTTAAAACCCATCCACTCTGTACTGACCAGCGTTCTGTTATTAATAAAGCTGGAAGAGGTTTAGGTATTAGACAAACGTGTGTTTTCGAGGTATAGTGTCTGCCTGTGTGTTTGACCTCTGATTTTGTCATTTCTCATTTACCTCCTGCACCTCATTTACTGCCCCACAGTGATGAGAGCTGTTCAGTAATTAGCTGCTAATGAACCTCTGTGAGCGAGTGATGTGTCCGTGATTGGGGTGATCTCAGTTCATTTTTTTTCATGCAATATAATGTCCATGATATAAGGATATCTCAGGGTAAGTTAATAAAGCTGAGCTTTTTTTATTTTCAAATAAAAGTGTAAGATTTTGGTTATTATTATTTTTTTTAAGTAATTGATTTGAGCTGGATAAAAAGGGTAGAAATGTTCAGTGTGAGGCATTTACTCAATTCCTTTTATGAAATGTTGGGATGCTTTGGAATTTTGGTCTGACTTCAATTTGCAAAATCCACTTACTCCTGTACTCTCTTTTGTCAATTCAATTAAATTTTATTTGTATAGTGCTTTAAACAATTGACATTGTCGCAAAGCAGCATTACACAATCTTTTACAAAGATTTATGTAAGTTTGTATGAGGTGTGAACGTGTGTGAATCAAAATGATAAGACTGTCTCTGATGTCGACGACGGTGACAGTGGCAAGGAAAAACTCCCTGAGATGGTTATAGGAAGAAACCTTGAGAGGAACCAGACTCAACAGGGAACCCA
>JAOVVB010000046.1:29889664-29899901 GCA_028570985.1 Heterobranchus longifilis
TCCCACAATCCAAAGACATGCAGATCAGGCTAATTGTCGTTCCCAAATTCATTGTAGTGTATAATTGTTGACAGTCGTATGGAATGGGAATAAATACAACAGTCACCGTTGGCCTCCGCGGTCCATGGTTGGACTACAGAGGTTCCTGGATAGATGGATAATATAAATTTTTTTATCGACAACCAGCTGTGTACATCAGACCAAATAGACTTAACAAATGGGCATGAAAAAAAGGTGTAAATATACAAAATATACAGGAAACTACATTAAACTGAAATCTTTTAGATGGGCAAGGTCACGTGGTTCACACAACGTCAATCGACCATGAGCGCTCTCTCTTGAGCGACGCCGCTTGTTATCACGTGATTCTGCTGGAACCCGGCTCTGCGCTTTGATTGGCTACAATGTAACTTTGCTGCGCTGTGATTAGCTACAGCCTCTCACTTCCGCACTGATACTATCAACCAATCCCTGCACAGGAGGCGGGATTTACTACTTTTTTTTTTTCTAGCTTAGCTTGTTTAGCCTTCTCCTGTAATATTCAAGTTTGGCGCGAGTAACAGTGGATCATGTTCGCGCTACACGGTCGTCCCTGGATTCAGAGATGTCTGTTATCCCGACCTGGAGTGAGCACAATGCGGAAACTGAACCCGGAGACTCAGACCATGTCCTTGAGGTGTGAGTGTCTCGGAGTGACACAGCTCCACACGTCTGTGTGTCAGTGTAGAGACCAGCTGAAGAAGATGTTCAGTAACAGGAGGTGAGTGTGAGGAGGTTCAGTGACACAGCATGTCAGATAATCAAGACTTTCTCAGTAATCACTTTCTCTCTGATAGGAAGAAGAGGTGGTATGAAACTCCTCAGGTAAGGGGAACAGGTTTGTAAACAATGTTTATTACTGACAAGCTCATTGCTTATGAAGTGTATGTATGTATGTATGTATGTATGTGTGTGTGTGTGTGTGTGTGTGTGTGTGTGTGTGTGTTCAGTCTGTACTCACAGGTCAGTCTGGATTTATGAAACCAGCCAAGAAGAGAAGCACGGAGGACAGTCTGCGAGTGAGAACCCTGAACACCATTCTGTACAAGTCCATCTCAGACCTGCTGTCATCTCATGAGCTCAATGCACAGATTCCCAGTTACAACGTGGAGATCACTAAAGTATGACAAACCTCCATGCATGCGTCAATATCACATTGTTCATATCTTGATAATCATCCTGCCTCTTATCATCATCATCATCATCATCACTGTCGCCTCGCACCTCCAGGGTCTAGGTTCGATTCCTGCCTCAGGGTCTGTCTCTGTCTGTGTGTGTGTGTGTGTGTATTTTGCATATTCTCCCAAAGCTTGGTGGGTTTCCTCCCACAGTCCAAAGACATGCAGATTTGGCTAATTGGTAGGGAAGGGAATCACCAGTCACCTCCCAAAACAATATCATCACCATAGCGATAGAATTGCAGAATCAATTAAAAGTCACGATTTTATAAATACAGTGGAATCTTGGATCTGCGAGCATTTTACAAGACGAGCAACATTTTATGTAAGTCTAAAAAAAATAAGCAATTAAACATTTAAATAGCATTTTAATAATATTTATTGTCAGTTGTCAGTAATTGTGTTAAACGTGGGCAGTTTGTATTTTGATGGCCTTGTGTATTTCTTTGTATTTGTACGTAATACAAACAACAATCTTTAATCAATCTTTAGTGAATCGCTCTGGTTTACTGGTTGCGCTGTCATACTGGCCTCCCAGTTTGGGTATTTTACACACCTTCACCTCGGACTGCTGCAGATACATTTGCTCTAATGACCCGTGTTTATCTCATAGTGGCGATTCACATTACTGCTTTTTATTTTAGACAAACTGGTTTAAACGTCCCACAGGAAGAATAAACATTATTAATCTGTCCATGCAACTTTGAAGGTTCAGTTCTCATAGTCTACTTTCCTTTGTTTTGGAGTAAGCTATGCTGTGTTGAGCTTTCGTTTTCCGCACACTTCGCTTTAGCGTTGATTGGCTCTTTTGAATGATGTGTATAGCCACACCCACCTCGAGGGGAAAACAGCGCTAGGTTACTGGTATAATTATAAAATTATCAGATTCCAGATAGAACTTGACACTTGGTCTGGATCTGAACTGCGGACCACCATTTTAGTAAGGCCCGGTTTAGATGATCATCTTCTGAGCAGAAGCAGGCCCTTGGCATGATGTGGTTACAAATTTAATTCAAAAGGAAACACATCCTCTTTGGGTGATACTGGAAGGTTCAATCACAAGCAGACCATATGGGATGATCCTTAGCAGCAGTGTTTGATGTCAATGTGTTGAGAACTCCAACCAGAGGTAGGGCACCAGGATGGATCAGACTGAAGGAGATGGGATCCAACCAGCTTGGGTTTGTGGTGTGGTGCGCTCTAAGGTACAGCTCATAATGCTCATGAATTCAAACTCAAACCAGTCTGGTCATTGTGATTGTAATGTAAGTTGCAGACTGCTCACAGGGTGTGTGTAGAGGCCTGGGAAAATAGGCCATACTGGGATATTGGGTTGACCTGGTGCTGGTAGTTGTGTTGAGGGCAGGTCAGGGGGCTGCCTGGGCCTCCTCTTTCTGGTGTTTGGTGAGGACATTTTTTCTTTAGCTCTTCACACATTTATTATATTCATTACCATTTCTACCCGTGTCAGATACTTACTGTACTAGTGGCTTATTCTTTCAGTTTTTGTAGTTGTTGGTGGTTCACATGTCTTTGTTACTTTGTATTTATTAATATATGTAATATAAAAAAAAAAAGAGCAAGAGAGATTGGGATCACTCATACTTCAGGAGTGTATAAATGTGTATAACCTTGCTTCCACCATGATTCACTGCGTGTATTGTGTGCTTTATCTTCTTTTAATAATAATAATAATAATAATAATGCATTTTATTTATATAAGCGCCTTTCTGGTCACCCAAGGTCGCCTTCCAGATCAAACAAGAATAAATTAAAATGTAAAACAAGAATAACATCGATAACACTAAGTAATAAGAGAAGATTAAAAACAAAAAAATTAAGGGACAGTGTCATGATTTAAGATATTTTAAAAACAAATGACGATTCAGAAGGAGGTTTAAATGGAGATTTATTTTTTCATTTTATTTTTTTGCATTAAACATATCGTTTAGAAAATACTCTTGTCTTATAAGACCATAACACATTTTGTTACATCTTTTGGGGTGACTAGAAATTATTAGTTTTTTGTGTGTCATCATGAGAAGGTGCTTCTGTCTATCCACCCTCCTCTACAGAACAGTCATGTGAAGAATATGAGAGTTTGTTCTTAAATGCAGGGAGTGATTAGTCTTTGGTAGCGATATTCCTGCAGCTCCTCTTGGCAGCTTCGATGATGAGCTTTCGTCCATCATGAATGTCACTGTGGTGCGGCATTTTCTCCCCTTGTTGTTAAGGGTAATATTTTAATGATAGCTGGCATGGTTTACATAATGCTAAATAGGTGTTTTCTTTAGACCTGTGTGATTTGATAAAAAAAAACAAAAAAAACAATTCCTGTGATTATTTGGTCACATATTGTGATTATGATTTAAACTGCGATAACTATTAAATGTACCAATTTATATTCCAACATACTTATTTATGCTAACACCAAATAACTGGGCAAATGATCTCAGGATGTTTGCCAATATTTATTTATCAATTCAAAATTATTTTAAAAGATAAACAAATACTTAAAGTATAGATAAAGTCTACATAAATTCAGGACTATGTGTATATTTATGTGTGTAAATTGCAGCCTTTTACGATGAAATAATTGTACAGGTCTTTATTGTGTTTTGTTGTGCAGCATTATTATAATTTTTTCCTTCTAATCAAAAATATCCACCACTTTTTGTTCCAGGTTTCCCTGCTGGGAGATTACTCTGTGTGTCGAATCTACTGGAAGACAAGTTTGTCCTCTGATCGAGACGGTCAGATTCAGCAGATTTTGGACAAGTGCGCCCCACGGATACGGTACGCCTTTTTGAAATATTAGCATTAATTTATTTTGCATAAATAAATTAACATATAATTATGTAGTGAAACAAGAATAAAGTGATTTAAAAAATAATAATTTACTGCATGTTTCAGATACCTTCTCATCTCCCAGCAAATCTTGGGCAGTGTTCCCCCTTTAGTTTTTGTGCTAGATAAACAGCATGCAGCTCTCAAAGAGGTACTTTGACATTCTGCAGTCGTGTGATGTAGGAAAAAACGAATGAACAAGATGAATGAATAATCTAATTGGTTTTTTTTTTGTTTGTTTTTTTTAACCACTTTTCTTCCTGGTTTTAGGTGGAAAATCTTCTAAAGATAGCAGATTATGGCCCCACTGATAACTCGGAGAAGATTGTGCTTAATGAGAACGATGCTGAGTAAGAGTTCATACCACTAAAATATCATGCCATTATAATTAAAATGAGAATGAGAAAGTAATGTGTGCAAAAACTTGTCGGAATTTCCCACAGGACAAGAGTGCACGCAGTGGAGAAGAAGAGAGTGGTGTTTGGGATCGATCACGATGTACTCTACAAACAGATCGAAGACTATAAACAGAAGCCGAGAGACTCTAGCACACAGACCAGCAGCTCGGCGTCTCTAACGCAAGAGCAGCTAGACATGTTGGCAGAGATCAGGAAGCAAAAGCTCATTGAGAAAAAGAAACGCAAAGCGAAGAAGATGAAAGACGACGACATCACACCCAGAGAGTTTCTGCTCATGAGGCAACTACAGAAAGAGCAAGATGAGCAGTATGATGGCGAGCGGGGCGCAGAGGACGACGAGGCCTCGGAGCGGACATGATGAAAAGAAAGACTGAATAGAGAGATTTGACTTGAATTTTGAAGTACAATTTGCTACAAATAAATTATTTCATGTTGTTTGAGGTTTGCTACATCTGTGTCATTTTCTAATTTTAGTTTGGTCAGATTACATCATCATAAGTGGGTATTTTGTTAAAAAATGAACCTCTGGTGAGTTTTTTTTTATTTTTATTTTTTTACTTTGTTTATGCTAACACTGACTTGTCATCTGTTCATGGGAGGATCAAGGCACAAACTAAATGATTAAATGGAAAAATCTATCAATATACATTTATGTACATTTTAAATGATCACAATCAAACTATTTTAGTCCGATCAGCTAGACGTCCATCACTGTACAGGCGTGTTAATAAAGTATTTGTGAAGAGAATGATCCATTCTGAAGTACAGAATGTGATAAACACCAGTCACTTCATGAAGTCTATACTGTAAACTTTTTTTATCCAGTTCAGGTGTTATAATCACCTAGTTTCCGTAATTGTTCAAGTTGATTGTCTTACAGACTTTTTTTTTTTAAATAATTTTTTTGGATTTTTTATTTAAATAATTACTCCAGTAAAGTATAGGTACCCAAAATTTCTACTTAAGTAAGGTAACGAAGTATACAATCACACCAAAAAGAGTTTTTGGAAGGTAGGCAGAAACACACAGACAATGGGGATATTTACAGACAATTACATATCTAATACATCTAATGTCCTGAAACCATATGACATGTCATGACTTGCTATTGTTGTGACCCAATATTGTTCATACTTGCAACATGTCTTGCTATTGTTACCACCATGACGATGATGGCAGGTAAACAAATCCAACTGGATCTTCAAATCAACATAGAAATCTAATGTACAAATACAGTACATCCTAAAAAATATTGTGAAAAAGTAAAAAAAAATTTCATAATTTAAAAAGTGAAATGGTTAACAAATCATGAAAAAAATCAAGCATTCCAGAAGATTCAATTATTTCATTTTGAGTTTGAATAAATTTCACTCAGTCACCATCGTCTATACCGCTTTATCCTGTATACAGGGTCGCGGGGGACCTGAAGTCTATCCCAGGAAAAACAAGGCAGGGTATACCCCGATATAGGGTGCCAATCTATTGCAGGGCACACACACATACACACACTCATGCACACACTACGGGCAATTTGGGAACACCAATTAACCTACTCTGCCTTTCATTGGACTGTGGGAGAAAACCAAAGTTAATCCAGAGGAAACCCACCAAGCACGGGGAGACCATGCAAAATCCCTGCACACAGATGCGGAAATCGAACCTGGACCTTGGAGCTGCAAGGCAACAGTGCTTGCCACTAAGCCACCGTGCTGCCTAAATTACTGTTCAAACAGTGTAAATACTGTTTATCTCTCAGTCTAGGTCAGTACACACATGAGGAGGACTTCTGACTTGACAGTTGTCAAGATGGTGATCATCGACACCCTCCATAAGTGGCTCAGTGTGGTAAGGATCGAGCCCTGGCTCCACCAGGTTGACGCTGTTGGGCAATTGAGCAATGCCCTATCTGCTCCATTGGCACCGTATAATGGCTGATCTCGCGCTCTGCGCTCCAGCCTACTAACAAGAAGCTGGCATATGCTAAGAATAAAGAATTTCACTGTGCAGTAATGTATATGTGACGAATAAAGGCCGAACTTGACTTAAAGAAGGTGCTGTATCGAAGTATATTCATAGAAAGTTGACTAGAGAGGGAAAGTGTGATAGGAAAAGATGCACAACCAACAGGGATCACCGTAAGCCTTAGGAAGATTGTGAGACAAAGCTAATTTAAGACCTTTGGAGAGCTTCACAAGGAGTGGAGTGAGTTCAGTGCAAGAGCCACCATGCACAGATGTCTTTGGGAAATGGGCTAAACCTATTATCACGCCATAGGGGGTGAACCTGGGCCAAGGACAAAAAGAACTAGACGAGTCCTATTTTTGAGATTAAAGTCCATTTTGAAATTTCATTTGGAAATCAATGTCCCAGAGTCTGGATGAAGAGTAGAGAGGCACAGAATCCAAGCAGCTAGTAGTACAGGATGAAGTTTCCACAGTCAGAGATTATTTGAGTGCCAGTCATCTGCTGGTGTTGGTCCACTGGGTTTTATCTAACCCAATGTAGTCAAAGTCAATGTAGCCGTCTGCAACGAGATTTTACATCACTTCATGCTTCTGTCTGCTAGCAACCTTTATGGAAATGCCAATTTCTTTTTCCTGAGGGACTTAGCATCTCTCCCACAGCACCAAAACTACCACCAAGATAAGATAAAATAAGGTATACCTTTATTCGTCCCACAGTGAGGAAACTTCTTAGAGGAACGCTTCACAGATTTGCGCGTCATCTTTCCACAGGGGCCATGCTAATCTTCTCTGTATTGATGCAATATTGTCATATGCCCTTGAAACAAGTTGCCTGTGCCACAATCAGCTACCATCATCATTGTTTGCTGACCATATTACTGTGCTTGTAACCGTACTGTTACTGTGTGTATTACTCACCTGACCTTATTTTTTATAAGGTATTGTCAAGAGGAAGCAGACCAAAAAATACAATACAGCTAAAGGCTGCCATCAAATCAACCTGGTGTTCAGTAATGGCACAGCAGTACCACAGGCTGATCTCCATGCCATGCCACATTGATGTAACGGATCTAAAATATATGCGTTTCACTTTTTCAATTAAATTGCAAAAGAAAAGTAACTTTTTTTTTTTTACACAATATTTTATTTTTTGATGATGCTGGATGAGCTGATTTGTGATTTTCAGGAACTCCTGATTTTCAAAAGTGATTTAAAAAGTGTGCAAAGGGTGCAAAAAAAAAAAAAAAAAAAAAAAAAAACACTCAGTGAGTGATGTAGAATTTCTCAGGAGTCTCAGGAGAATGACTGCTCTGGTTGAGAAAAGATGGCTACAGTAAGACAAATAAGCACTTGTTCCAGCTCTGGTGAAAGGAAAAACCAATCTCAAAATGCACACTTGGAATCTGAAGCCACAGCAGGCAAAGGGACACCATAAATGAACAGCTTAAGACTGGAAAAATGTTGCATTAAGAAAGTGTTCTTAGAACACATAGGCAAGTTGTGCCCAAAAACCAGACAAGAACATTGGTGTTTACCCCATGTGGGTTTACACACATCTGTATGCAATAGCCATTGACAAATCCCACACATTTTGGTCACACTCATTTGCAAAACAAAACAGAACACACACACACAAAAAAAAAATCTATTCACCATACATGGTAAACAACTTCCCTTGTTATGACAGAGGACATGGAGTATGAGTATGTGTGTTCATGTACAGGGCGGGTGAAAAGTATTTAAAAAAAATTGGTTTGAAACAAATTGTACATGTATTTCTTTAAATTTCAAAGCATGCATCGGTGGCATCAGTTTCCTCAAACGGCCTGGGGCTCTTCTGAAGAAAGACCTGAATTCATGCCTCCATTTCCTCCAGTGTGCAAAAGCTTTGTCCTGTACATCTTCTCCTTTGTGGAGCCCCATGGGGGGAAAAAAAATTACATGGAGTGAGATCTGGACTTCTTGGAGGCAATTCCTGAGGTCCGTGTCATTCTGGAAAATGTCTAACCACACATGCACAGTTGTGTGCACCATGGTGTTGGTGCTTCAGTGATACTTCACGTATCTATAGCCATTAAATATCGCCTAGTTCATTTTCACCCACCCTGTATATACTGTACACAATCACATTATGAAAGTTGTCTTTTCCACTGCTGGCTTTAGAAATGTAATGTAATGCAGTGTGAGCAACATGAATAAAGACATCATTATTCAACATATAGCTCTATCAACTAACAACCTTTTTTTTTTTTTTTTGTATTTTCCTGTTTATTTTTTGCCCAGTCATCTGTATTATTTGCAGAGCATGTGTAATCTCAGATTTCTGTTTTTCCCATTAATGATTGTCTAGTAGCAGCACAAAATTTACACACACTGTTAAGTATAGTAAAGTAGAAATTAAGTGCAAATAAAAAATAAAAAAAATACAACAAAAAAAAGCTATTTTTATTGGACTTGATACCTGAATGCATTATCACCTTTCAACACTTTCTCACTCTTACTAGGTCGCAATCGTAATACTCTATGGTAACCCTAAAGGCGAAATATTACTCAACTTCTGTGTGAGATATTTCAGAAATGCTTAGATATTAAAACCTATATTATGTTCATTTGGTATAAATCTATCACTATTTCATGCAAGAAATATGAAAAACGTTCAAATCAAGTCAGTTTGACTAATGACTGTCCCCAATCCATAACTGTCAACAGTCAAAATTGATGAGTTTCATCAAATCATGGCTTGTTTCCTCTATCCTGGATGATTATTTTGATGATATATCCTGGATGAAATTTTCTATGGCTTGACTTTTTTAAATCTAAATATTTCATTCTTAAATATCTAAAGATGAATTTATCGTCATATACTGTATACCGCTTAATCCTGTATGGGTCGCCGAGGGACCTGGAGCCTATCTGTGGGGACTTGGGGCATGAGGCAGGGAACACCCTGGACAGGGTGCCAATCTATCCATGTCCGTACTGTATACACACACACACACACACACACACACACACACACTCATTCACACACTACGGGCTATTTGGAAACGCCCAACCTGCATGTCTTTTGGACTGTGGGAGGAAACCGGAGCACCTGGAGGAAACCCACAAAGCACGGGGTTTCAACATTCAAACTCCATGCGCACAGAGATGGGAATCGAACCTGGCTGGGAATCAAAACCAGACCCAGGGGGTGCAAGGTGGCAGTGCTTTATGCTTTATGGTTATAAAGCCACTTGAATGAATTCAAGATGAATAAAGACAACATATTTGTTCATCTACAAGATTCAGAGAAAATAATTAAGAAAGAAAGCAATTTAAGATTAAGCTTTTTATAGACAATAATAAACATGTTGTTCTATTTATTCATCTTATACCATGGCAATTTGCCAAAGATTCAGTTATTTATTGATTAATTTATTAATAATGACACACCATACTCTTTAAATCTATTTATAGTTTCTTTTAATGTTATGGAACATTTCAGAAACATACCGTTCCTGTTATCACTTACAATACAGCAGCTGTACCCTGCTATCATTGTCAATCCCTGCATTCTTTCCCTCGTCAGCTTCTTTTGCCCGTTGTATGACAAAAAATGCATCTCATCATGGTACCGAAAAACAGGAAAGCGCAAAATCTTGTCCTAAAGTCTCTCTCATGTTGTAAAACGTACTTAGATGGCTTGCAAAAATTCATCTCCTTACAGAAAACAAACATCGTCTTATCAGTGATTTTTTAAAATCCGTTAATTATTAGTAGAGCGTCTGGCTTAAATGTTCCCGTGAAC
>JAOVVB010000046.1:29902836-29914602 GCA_028570985.1 Heterobranchus longifilis
TAGGGAGTGGAATAAGAATAAGTAATAAAATATAGAAAATCTTATCTGCAGAGAAAAATGGAACAAAATATAAAATATAGAATCTAAAAAATATATTTTTTTAACTCAGCTGTACAAATATATAATAATGGCTGTACAAATATGAATACAAAAATATGAAATATGAAAATATTAAGCAGCTGTGTAAGACTGCCAGAGGAGGTGTTACTAAGTACTGATTATGGGGTGCCCAAACTTCTGCACAGTGCCACAATAATGTTTTGATTTTTTTTTATCTTTGTTCAATTTATGACATAAAAAGTAACTATGCATCAATGTTTGCTGATAATATTGTGCATTTTTTCCATTTCCAAGAGAGACTGTGTTAACATCTTTCCTAATTAAAAAAATCACCAAAGTCTGTTATTTATCAAGGGGTGCCTAAACTTTTGCATAACACTGTAACCCCAAGTCTAGAATGTGTTTATTGTTCTTCTTGAATTTGCATCCTTCATCCTTCAGGTGTATTCTTAATCAAATTTTTAAGGTGTTCTTAAGGTGTTCATTTAGGGGAATTATTAAGTTCTGAGTGAAACTTAACATCAAAATGTTTTCCTGCAAATAATTCAATCATCAAGAGACAAGTACTCTTTTTAACATTTAACTTATAGGTATAGAGTTTCTGAATAAGTTTAGTTTTTGGAATCTTAACTAACCATTTAAAGGGTTTTTGCCAAACCGGTCAAGTGTTTAACTTATAACTATATAATGTCATTTGAATTCGTCGTTCGATCTTTAAGCTTCAAAATTGGTTCTTCTTGTAGCCCTTTTCAGATATGGAAACATTTAGTTGTAGCGTTTGTTAGACAGACGGCCGACAACATCTTAATGGTCCTAAGGCCTAGATCTGATACCTGACAACAGGAATCCCTGTGCCATGAAGTTACTTTTGTTGTAAGCACTTGTTTTGTTTCTGTGAATTATTCTGAGACTGGTGTGATGTTACAACTGAAAACTTCCCAGTTCACTGCTTTTACCCAAAAGTTCACAATAATCCCAGAAAAGAACCCAGCTTTACCTGTAATGTCTATATTTACATTATAGCACTGTGCACCTGAGCATGAGTCACAAACCTACTGTACTACCAGCTGAACATATTCTCAGTCAATCTAAAGGTTTTATAAGGCACTGACTTTACACACAAAGCTACACCGTCTAGTTTCCCTGAAACTGACCTACAAAAACATCCGAGAAAAAGTATTTAGGTCAGAAAAATGGCCAAAAATGCTGATTTGTTTTCCCCTTACAATAAGCTATTCTAAAAATTCTTATTTTTAAATTGTTGTTCCAACTTTTCATATAAGTTTCAATTGTTTATTTTTATGATAAAAGTATTGTCAACAATTAGCAGTAGTTCTATGTTTCAAATAATTAATAGTAGAAGTTTCAAGTTTAAATTATTTTATTAATTTATTACCAAATAATAAAATTTTATTTATTTATTTAATTAATTCATTTATTGTGTTCCAGTCAAAGGGAGACTTCTATATCAGAACACAGTTCTGTAAAAACTCCCTTTATTTCTCTATATAATCCCCCGCTACACGCTACGCTAATGTCTGAGATTGAGTCAAAATTACATAATTTTCAATCTACCAAACTGGAAAGACACATACAATGTCTTTGTAGCTACAAGGTATCAGGCTAACATTTTAATGACAATGAGCTTATAAAGTATTTCCTTTAGGTCTGGTTGTAGATTTAACTCACTAATGGGTCTGTGATGATTAATCTAATATGACGATTCTTTATGTAAATTTACGTTTGAGGAAGAACTGCATCACCTGCTTTACATTAAATCTGTAGATATATGCAGTTCTCTTTTTTACAGACTTTTCAACAAAAACAGGAATCTGATTATGGGAATCCACAAACCCGAGGAAGTGGTAAAGCTCACTGAGGTCAACACAAACACTTGCCACATTTATTAAATTATCTCTGAAGCACAGTGGACTATATGGTATGCTTGGGGTTTCTAAACTGGTAACCTTTGGAGATTAAAGTAGATTAATTAGAGTAGTAGAGTAGATTAGTAGAGTAAACCTGTTCTGAATACACCCTGGGTGTGTGTATCACCTGCGTAAGTGTGCAGTACATACTTCACATTAATGCTCATTAGTTTCTAACACTTTTAGGAGCTTAACATTTAAAAAGATAAATATTATTTATTTAGGTTAGCTGTTGTAATCTAATGACAATCACGCTATCCAGCAAGACTAACAAAGACAAAACAAAAATATATACTGTATATATTGAATTCAATTCAATTCCATTTTATTTGTATATAGTAGCACGTTTAACAATTGTCACACTGTCACAAACCAGCTTTGCACAATTAAAATAATTATTTAAGTTTGTATGGAATATGACTGTGTATGAATCTAAATGGTCAGTTTGTCCCTGATGAACAAGCCGAGGGCGACAGTGGCAAGGAAAACCTCCCTGAGATGGTAGTAGGAAGAAACCTTGAGAGGAACCAGACTCAACAATGAACCCATCCTCATCTGGGTGAAACAGAGAGCAGGAATTAATCTGCATTCATACTGTGTGTTAGGTGGCAGGCGGTTCAGTATAACAGTTGATGTTAATATGGAATTCAGGTAGTTATTGGAGGCTCAGGACTGGACTCTATCCCAGGAGACTCCCAGGGCATGAGGTGGGGTACACCCTGGAGCTGCCAATCCATCACAGGGCACACACACTCACATGCTCATACATTCACTGCAGGCAATTTGGGAACCCCAATTAACCTAATATGCATGTCTTTGGACTGTGGAAGGAAACCAGAGTACCCGGAGGAAACCCACCAAACACAGGGAGAACATGCAAACTCCAGCACACAGACCCCGAGGCAGGAATCAAACCCAGCCCTGGAAGTGCAAGGCAGCAGTGCTAACCCCTAACCCAATGTGCCTCCCTTACCGTAAACAGTTGTTATAAAAATTATAAAAAAATTTTGCTGAACTAACAAGCTAGAATAAACTAATTAGTATTGCTTTATTTGCTGCACATATACAAAGTGTTAAATGTTAAAAGCGAGATTTCGTTTCAGTCCAAAATGCAGCAGGATGTTTCTGAAGTGATAATGAAGTTTGGTTTTCTCACCTCCCACTGATTCTCAACAACTTTGAGTCCATGCTTGCACTTCAAATGTCGGTTCATTTCCCATTTTGTTCCATAAACGTAGTTACAGACTGGACACTTCACTCCTCCTGCAGATACACAAAGCAAAGTCACCACATCGCACTGCTCCGCCGTCAAGAGAGACTCAGTGAGAGACTTTTTACACTTTAATGTATTAAAATTATACTAAGGATTTTAGCGAATACACTTCTGTACCTTGCTCGATCACAGTCTCTGATGTGGGTGTTCCAGGACCTGCGTTGCTGTACTGCTCCCCAGGATGCTTCTTGTTGTAGTGTCTTTTAAGAGAACCTGAGATGTTGCATGAGTAGTGGCAGTGTGCACAACGGAATGGCTGAAAAGGCAATGTAGGAACACACACACACACACACACACACACACACACACATTGAGCACTGACTGAGCAAATTTGTTTAGGAACACCTGTACACATACTCATTCATGCCATCTAATCAGCCAATCATGTTGAAGCAGTACAATTCATAAAATGCAAATATGGACCAACAGCTTCAGGTAATGATCACATCAAGGATCAGAATGATCTCAGAGAATTTGATCGTTGGTAAGTTGAGTATTTTCTTTTTCACGTGAACTTTTGTTCTTATGGGGTTTTGACACAAAACATTCTGTAGATTTTACTCATAATTGTACATCATAGAAAAAAACATTAAATGAGCAACATTTTCCTGAACAGAAGCGCCTTGATCATGAGTGTCAGTGGAAAATGGCCAGACTGCTTCTAGTTGACAGAAAGGCTACAATTACTTGATAACCACTTTGTACAATTATGGTGAGCAGAAGAGTATTTCAAAATCTACAACACATTGAACTTTGAGGCAGATAAACTACAACATCAAGGGTCAGGTTTCACTTGTGTCAGCCAAAACCAGAGGAGCACAGGCTCACCAATACTGTACGGTTAAAGAGTGGAAAAAACATAACTGGATGTTTTCTTGTCAAGTCACTAGCAATCAATCATCACTTTAATCCCACAGCATATTTGACTATTCTTGCTCATCCTTTCATGCGCAGAATTGACCCCTCTTCTAATGCAGGCATCACTAAATGGCAGACGCTTTTCTGATGAATAAGAATAATTATTATGCCAGTAACCTAGCGCTTTTTACCTCCAGGTGGGCGTGGCTATACGCATCACTCGACAGTGCCAATCAACGCGATAGTTTATCGTGTATAGATGGAGTGTACGTAAAGAAACAGGAACGAAAGCACAACACAGCATGGCTTTCTCCAAAAAAAACAAACAAGAAAAGTCGACTATGAAAACTGAACCTGAAAGATGAATGGACGGATCAATATATGTTTATTATTCATGCAGGAAGTTTAAAAACAGTTTGTCACGTATGACTGCTAATAAAAAGCAGTTACGTGAAGCACCACTAGGGGACAGAACGGGTCATTCGAACAAACGTGTCCGCAGCAGTTTGAGGTGAGGGCGTGTAAAATACCCGAACTGAGAGCGCAGTACTGTATGACGGAGCAACCAGGGTCCTTTCACATTCATTTACACCCCAGCAGCGTACAAATGAACATTCACTAAAAATTGATGAAAAATTGTTATTGTATTCCATATACAAGGAAATATATGAGGCCATCTTGACTAGTTCAACTTGTTCACATGTTTAACGTAGTTACTGAATATTGACAAACATAATATAGACTTACAATGGCCGCATATATAGAGATCTGAATTCATACACAAACATGAAATTTGGATCTTAGCTTGAAGAAAATGCTACTTCTAACAATCCCTGCTATCCGATATCACCCAAATGAGGATGTTATCATTCTCATTTGTTATCATGTTATGTTATTATGTTATCATCCCTGTTGAGTCTGGTTCCTCTCAAGGTTTCGTCCTATTGCACTCTCAGGGAGTTTTCCTTGCCACAGTCGCCCTCGGCTTGCTCATCAGGGACAATCTAATCATTTTGATTCACATTTCATTTAAATTCCCATAATTTCTTTTAATTGTGTAAAGCTGCTTTGCGGCAATGACAATTGTTAAAAGCACTATACAAATAAAACTGAATTAAATTGAATTAAACTTCCAGCATGATAATGAACCATGCCGCAAAGCAAACTGGTTTTGCGACAATGATTTCAGTATTCTTCAGCAGCCTTCTCAATCACCTGATCACGTGGTAGAACAAGAGGTTTAACAGCATGATATTGCACTGAAATCCACGGCATGAAGCACCGAGGCTGTATTGAAAGCGCTACCCAGTAATAGTAAAGTGTTCCTAATAAAGTACTATGTGAGTACACAGGCTACATGGTCAAAAGTATGTGGACAGAACAGAACATCATCGCCAGAACATCAGAACATCATCGCCGCTTTATAATTTGCATGGTTTGAAGAAGGCCCACATAGAAATGTTAAGGTCAATTCTGCACATACATTTGGCCATATAGTGCGCATCAAAAACTGTTTTATTTATTTATTTGTCTTTGTTTTATAAATTACAGGAACACTATGCCAGTTAAAACATGCATAAGGGTGAAGTGTGAATTAGGTTGATCTCCACTGTGGAATGCCAACTTTTTCACTCCACACTGTTTGATTTTAAAGAGTGTTTTCCTTCATAATTACAGTATTAGAACAAGACATCCTACCCAGTTATTACCCTGTGTCATGCCCTACCGCATCTGAATTGGCCTTGATGGCGACATCGTGGCTTAGTGGTCAGCACTATCGCCTTGCACCTCTAGGCCCTGGGTTTGATTCGTTTGATGAAGATCTGTATGCATAGAGTTTGCATGTTCTCCCCGTATTTGGTGGGTTTCCTCCCACAGTCCAAAGACATGCAGATTAGGCTAAATGGCATTTCAAATTGCCCGTAGTGTGTTGTGAATGTGTGTGTAATTGTTCACTAGAGGTCCTACCACAGGCTTACAAAATGGGAATAAATATTGTACGTTGGTCACCATTGGACTCCATGGTCCCTAGTTGGACTACAGAGCATCCTAGATGGATGAATGGATGGATTTGCCTTGATAACTTGGAAAAGAGGCAGAGTTGTTCTTGCTGTAGGTGAAGCGAATTACGGTATGTGCCGGGGAAGCCAGAAACAAAGACACAGGAGGAGTGCCTTGCTAAGCAATATTAGGGAGTGCATCCCCCCCAATGTATCCTTCTAAATAACAAAATATTTTAAAAATCCGATTAGATAGTAAATAGACAGTGCATGCCGGGTTAAAGGTCGTTTTATTTACCTTAAAGGAGACGTGCTGTTCCATGTGACGGAGGAGCTGTGGCTTCTGTGCTGCAGTGAAATCACACTCGGTACATTTGAACTGCTTACCTACAGTAGATCGGAATATGAGCAACAGTTTTAATACAAATGTATAAATAAGAGCATTCCTATCTCCTTTCCATGCTGGTAATCCTCTTGCACTTCAGCTGATCCTACTAAAAACCTGTCAAAATGTATGAAAGAATCCACAGAATTTTCAATGTTTTAAAACTTCTTACTCGTTCATACGATGTCGTCTCAGTATAATAAATAATAAATATTATTCATTATAATCGAGAATCAAGATGTATTCACTATTCTTTTCACTATTTTTGCAGCACAGTATCAGTGTACACTGTACACTTTCCCAAACACATGTTAATTCTTAACAATTATTACTAGTTAGACTTAATTCTAATAAGAACTCGTCTAATAAGATTTGTGCGTGGGATACCCTCAACACTTCTCACTTCACTCTCCTCGTCCATTGTTCATCTTCCTCCTGTCTGTCCTCATATTAGCTGTATTTTTTTTGTGTTTCTGACTTCATTTAATAAAAAAAAAAAGTCATAATTGGTGTATGTTCATTATACTTCTTCATGTTGTAGCCTTTTATTAATTTTAGTTTATAGTCTCCTCCTGAAAGGGTTAGGCATCTTCCATGTCCGTGTGTAACTGATCGTATGGAGAAGATTATAAAAGGCGATTCACCGTCAGCTGAGTGCATGAGCTTGTGGCTCTTTAGTGTGCATTTGGACTTGAACTTCTTCCCGCACAGATCGCACAGGTGACTCTTCTCCGTGTTGTGCCTGTTGAAATGAGACTTCAGGTTGCTTTTGCTGCGTGAGGCATAATCACACAACGAGCATTTAAAGGGTTTTACTCCTGTAAGTGAAAACCAAAACAGTTAGAGAGCCAATTAGCATGACATATGCATTATAGGCGAGTTTAAAATATAATTCATAATGAAAAATGTGTATACTGCATATAGGCTTAATGGTTTTAAAAGAAAAGTAAAAAGACAGATACTTTAATTAATTTTTTCATTTCTTTTCTATACCACTTATTTTGGTACAGTGGATTTCAGAAGAGTTTGGGCACAAAGCAGGATATACCAATCTATGCCAATCCATCACAGGGTGTGCGTGCACACACACACAAACACACGTTAACCAGCAGGAGGAAACTGAAGTACCTGGAGAAAACCCACTAAGTATGGGGAGAACATACAACCTCCACACACACACACAGACCTGAGATGGGAATTGAACCCTACAAGTGCATGGCCACAGTGCTAAACCCCATGTCACAGGGCCACCTACTAAAAATTCTTATTGTTCTTATTGTGACTTAGAATAAATTACCCCACCTTCATGGGCCCAGATGTGCTGCTGCATGTCAGTTCCATTCCTTGTGAAGTAGCAGTCACAGTACGGACATTTAGAAGCACGTTTTCCTATTACACCTTTTACATGGGCACGTATTCCCAGCGCCTCTAAAGTGGTTGTTAGTGACGTATCTAAACAGAAAGATCAAAAATTCTATCACAAAAATTAGGGTGAAGAACATCATCCAGTTGTGATGTTTTTTTGTTTTTTTTTTTTACCTGGATGGTTCGCTTTGATATGATGCCTAAGCTTGTCTTCTGGAAAAACCTTCTTACAGACAGGACAAACAAAACTCTTCTTAACCTAGAGATATTAAACAAAACAAACAAAAAAAAGAACTATAGAATCAGAAAACTTCAACTTCCATTGTTTTCTTTTCTCCAGACAAACCAACTTCATACTTACAATTTCCGAGTGCGTTTTAATATGAGCTTGCAGCTTGTACTTGTCAGGCGTAGAGTACTGGCATCCCTCTGAAGGGCATGTGAGGAGAACATTACTGTGTCTCTGGATTACATGACGCTTCAGGCAGTTTTTGGTAATGGAAGAGTAGCTGCACTGGGAACAGTAATGAAGATGTTCCCGTGTATGTGTTCTTACATGCATGTTGTAGTGCACCTGGTACCAGAATAGCTTACCTAAAAAACACAATGAGAAAGGTGAGATATCTTGACAGCAAAGAAGAGAACTATTGATAAATAAAGGAAAAAGTAGATTTGTGTATAAGATTACCACAGTATTCACACTCCAGATCTCCATAGACTTTCCTTATTCTTTCAAAAACCTCCAGGTTTAGTTGTCTTTTCTGCATTTGTTCTAAAATCTGTGCAAAAGCAGATTTTCCCTGCAAGGTTGCCATTTCCTCCGTACCACTATGGGATGGGCTGCTCCGAGTAACACCAGACTCGTTCTTGCTCTGCGTAACAGAGATGTCTGCTGTGACCTCTGACACGATTTGCTCTTTTGGTAACATGCATTGTATCTCAGATGTAGAAGTTTGCGTAGGAAAATTTGCTTCACCAGGATTATTATATTCCGCTTCACTACAGTCCACATCTGGCAAATTGTCCGGCAGCTGTTCTCTGTCTAGTAAATCCTCAGAGACCCTCCCATGCGGTTGAGTTTTCACAGCCGCACTAGTATCAATAACCGAGCAGTTGTTGATCCCTGTTGAAGCTATATCCTTTTGGGGATCATGTACCAGTTCCTCTGGAGTTAAACTGCCAGGTCCATGAACCTCTTGCTCCTCTACGCTGTCCATTTCAGTGGCAGGCATTTCCTGTGCATTTAGAAGAGACAACTCATTGCTAATTTCCAGCTCATCTTGTCTCAGCATGTCCCGCTGAATATCATCCCCAGGTTTCAACAGGCAGAAACTGCTTTTGATAGATTCAGCGAAAGTCGTGGATTCGTCCATTCCTGTGTGAGACTCCCTGAAGTGCATCTTGAGTCGCACAGTACTGACAAACTTCTGCAGGCAAACTGAGCACACGTACACAAAGGGATGCTTTCGAACGTGAGCCTGAAGAGCTTGAAACTTTGTCGAGCCATGATCGCACAACTCACAGCCATACGGTCGGTTGCTCCCGTGGACCATCAGATGCCGATCTCGCTCTAACTCGTATTTGAATTTACGGTCACAGACATGACAGTCGTAGAGCAGCTGTCTCTTGCCTTCTCTGGTCTGTAGCCTATACTTGTCGTAAGAGTCCTTAACTTTTCCGTCTTCCATATCATGACTTTCTCGGATGTGCTTAAGCAGGTTTTTGACGTCGGAGTACTTCTTCTTGCAGAAACGGCAGTGCTGCTTGATTTTCTGGTGCACCCTCTCCACGTGCACTTTAAGGTGACCCTTGCTCAGGCAGTTAAATGAGCAGTGCTCACAGCTGAACTTCTCCCCAGTGTGCTTCCGCATATGGACGCTGAGGTTGGCCTTGATAGCGCTGGCATAGTCACACTGGCTGCATTTGAACGGCTTCTCGTTGGTGTGGATTCGTAAGTGGGCCTGAAGTGAATGTTTGAACTTGAAAACCTTGTTGCAGTATTCACAGGTGAAAATTTTCAACTGGGTCTGTCCTATCCTGTATAAAAAAGACAGGTGCCAAAAAAGTCATTTGATGGGGAAAAACTTTGATGCCTAATAGACAGCACCTATTGGTTAAATGTCAAAATATGAACATTTAATAATTATGCAGATGTGCTGTTTGTCAGTGGGTTGGTAATGTCGGAACATTCTTGCAAGCAAATCTGAACAGCCTTGTTTTTTTCCATATTTTATACCCAATTTGGTCATTTGCCAATTCCCAGCATCAAGACAGCTCTCCATTATCAAATGGCATCTACCAACTGGAAACACATGAAGTCAGCCATCTTTAGAACTGCTGCTCATGCCTCATCACAGGGCAGCGTAACACACATGGACAGAAACGCTATTCTATTCCTTTCCACATACACATAAGCTCTCGGTCGTCCATATCTGGCTTTTGTTGCTGTGATTGACAGAAGAGTATGCCATCACTTCCACTGACACATCTTCAGGATTCAAACTACTAATCTCTGCAATCTCCCAATGACACTTTTCTGTTGTGCTACCCAAAAGCCTAAAACAGCCTTGTTCAAAAAGAAATTTGTACCTGTTGGATTTCAGTGGCACTTCATATGCAGCTTGCTGTATGGCATATTCTTGGTAACCTTTCTTCTGTGTGGAGTCTCCTGCAGTGCCGTCAGGTGGCATAACTGCCTCAGCTGGAGCAGCTTCAATAGGAACTATTTTTGTGGCACCTTGAATACAAGAGCACTTTCATTACACTTTTATAAAACAGTTCATATATCTACAGTTGGTTTAATAGCCGTATGATATCTCACCGGGAATGGCCTCATGTGCTGCAAGAACCACACTGACGATGGGGTTTTTGTTGCAGCCTGCTGACTCTGTTTCCTTTACACCAGAGACTTTGTCTGCCTTCGCTGTTCTAAACTTCTTTGGTGAGCATTCGACGTCTTCTTCCTCCTCTTCTACTATCTCAATCGAACCAGGGTTCTCATCTGGACAGCATCGGGGTGACAATATTACATACACAAAAGATGGCTGGACTCAGAATGCTGATGGTAATACCATGGAGACGAGAAAAATAACCATAAAGACTCTTACTGTGGAGGTCATCCTCATCAGGAACATTTTTAAGTTGTGCGAAACAGATATGTTTGGAAATCTGCCGTTTGTTGCTGAATTTGCGTTGACATTTTTTGCACTCCAAACCAGTGTCGTCTTCTGCATGTTGTGGTTTTACTGGTGATTCTGACAGCACATCAGATACCTCTTTCTTTGATGGACTGAACAATTTGTTAGGCCTCGGTTCCTCTGCTTGGGCTTTCTTAGTGGATCCCTTTGGTCTACCTCTTTTTCTTTTGATGCCATCTACAACAAAATAAGTTTTAATTGTTGTCAATAATATTGAATGTTAAATTAAAGTTGAATGTGGGTTTTGATTGTTGTATTCATTATGAAAACATACCTGGTAGATGTGGAGACTGTAAAGGTTTGAGGTGGATAATAATGTCCTCTGCATCTCCACCTTCGCCAGTGTGTTTCTCAAGTACATGAGACTGGAGCAGTGATTTATTGGGAGAGAACAGGTTGCATATTTTACACATGAAGACTGAAGATCCCTCTGCAAACAACAAAAGTTACATTATTGAAAGTGTTTTACGTAACCCAGCTTCTAATTGTTCTGCAGTGTGTTCAGATTATCATCTATTATCTGATCTATTAGAGCTGTTAGATCTGTAAAGGCAGTCTGATCTATTAGAGCTGTTAGATCTGCGAGAGCAGTCTGATCTATTAGAGCTGTTAGATCTGCGAGAGCAGTCTGATCTATTAGAGCTGTTAGATCTGTGAGAGCAGTCTGATCTATTAGAGCTGTTAGATCTGTAAAGGCAGT
>JAOVVB010000046.1:29938799-29951390 GCA_028570985.1 Heterobranchus longifilis
AAATTATTTTAAATAATCATTAGTCCATACAGAAATAACTAAGAAATCTCAGCACAACAGCAAAGGACCATGTGATGACATAACCTGAAAGGCTGCTTATCAACAAAGAAGCCTCTACTCAAAAATCACCATCAAAAATCCAGGCTACGGTTTGCCACTGCAAATGGCGACAAATATATTACTTTCTGGAGAGGAAAGGAAATCTGGTCTGATGAAACAAACAAAAATGTTTGGCCATAATGGAATCAAGAGTCTTGCAAGCTGAAGAACACTATCCTAACTGTGATGCATGGGGGTGGCAGCATGCCGTTATGGGGTGCTTTGCTCCATGAGGGACTGGTGCACTTCACAAAAAAGTGGCAACATCTCAAGACATTCTGTCACGAGGAAATTAAAGCCTGGTCGCAAATGTGTCTTTCAAATGGGACAACCCGATCATTTTGATTCATATATATTTTCTCATATTTCATGCACATTTCCATAATTTTCTTTTGATTCTGCTTTGCGACAATGAACATTGTTACAAACGCTATACAGATTAAATTGAAAAACCTGCCCTGACCTCAATATGATATAAAATTTGGGGGCAGAGCTGAGAAAGTGTGTGTGAGACCAAGGAGGCCTACAAATCTGATTTAAATTTTACCAGCTCTGTCACGAGGAATGGGCTAAAATTCCAGCACCTCATTGCAAGGAGCTTGTGGGAGGCTACCCGAAACATTTTTACTCAAGTTAAACAATTTAATGGCAATATTACAAAATAACTCAATGTAAGTAAACTTCTGACGAATGTAATGAAAGAATAAAAGCAGGAATAAATCTTGCTCTCTACTATTGTTCTGACTTTTCACTTTCTTAAAATAAAATAGTGATCCTTCCTGACCTAAGACAGAAGATTGTGAAATCTATCTGAAGTTTATTGTATTTTCTTCTAATAATGCCACAGAGTGAATTATATCATTTACCACATTTCTAATAGATGTAAATCAATTGTATTCATGTAAATGAGAAAAAAAAAAAGTTATTTTAAGATCTCCAATACCTGGAGTTACCAGGTATTGATCAGGTTTTTTAAAGCAGGGAAAAAACACTAAACCATGGTAACAACAATAATCTGATTAATGAAACAGGCAGTGAAGAATGTGCAGTAATAATTTGCAGCAACTTATAGTCAATAAATTACGGGTAAAATGCATAAATAAAACTCTTTATAATACCAAACAATAAATGATCATGATGGTGATCTGGGTTAAAATTAGCAGACATGCAGCAATACGCACCACACAGATTGCAGCTAGAACAGATTTATAGCCATTATTATTTATGCAAACTTTGCACAAAATAACTACCAAAACTTTTTAAAATATTTTTTTATTTAAAAAAAAAACAACCAAATCTCAGTTTAGTTGAGAACACTTGAAGAAAAATGGGAGAAATTGTAACATAAAATGTAGTGACCTTTGATTACTGAAACAGGATATTTGCAAGTGCCCGCAAATGTACTCATGTTTTTCCACATCATACAGATTCCTCAACATTTCAAGATTTACTATTTACCATTTGCACAAATCTTGAAAGTCTAAAATCTTGCATTGTCCAACATGGACAAATATTTACAAAAATAAATTATAATAAAAAATAACTGGTTCCATCCGAAGTCTCCATACTAAACCTAATCTTACTTGAGAAATCTTTCACTGTTTAATCCAACTCTTTTTTGAAGTAGTGACCAATATTAAATATAAAACATGTTGTGCAGCACATGTTTATTTCCAAAAGACCCAGATAAATTCCATCCCTGTCATCATGTATTTCTCCCAAGCTCCTCGGTCCTGGTGCTGCCGGCCTGCTTACTGGGAGTGATGGGAACTGGTTGAGTACAGGGTGTAGTCTGCAGCTCGAGCTCTGGCTGCCAGCTTCTTTCGTAGCTCTCTGACCTCATGCAGCAACTCCCTCTCCTCTTGATCCAGCCTACCTCGACCACGTTCTAGAGAAACTGCACAGCAAACACATCATGAGTGATATTGGTTTGAGATGACCGCTAAAAAGGTTTGCTGTTTCTCTAGAAACAGTTTAAAAGAAACCACATCTTGTCAGAACACAAAAATAAATCAATCATTTTTTTTCACATTATTTGCAGTTACTGGACCAATGATTCACATGTTCATAATGAAGCTTTTGAGATTTACTTACAGCATGTGGAGTTTTCTGAAGGAGACTGGTTATTCAGACAGACAGTGTTGGTATCAGCTTGTGGGCTGCTTGGCTTTTGCACAAGTCCTCGTGTGGAGAAGGGAGAGCAAAGCTTCCATTCCCGCTGCCGATCTATGGAAAAGATTTGATGTCACTTTGACCACCTACAAGAATTCATTACTTCACAAATTAATCTTTAGATGGTCCTTTAAAGGATAGCAAAATAAAGCTTATTGTTGCTATATAGTTTTAAAAAACACTATAACGAAACAATTGCAGCAGGTGGAAAATCACCAGATGTCACTAGTGACTGTAGAAGAAGTTCTACAGTGAGTCCATTAAAAAAATATACAAAATAATAAAATGTCATGCAATATACAGGAAATATCAGGATATCAGCACCACGTCTGCTCTGTGGCTTCTGTGTTTGATTACCACCAGCTCTATCTTCATTTTATGAGTTAAACCACAACCTGAGGTTTATTTTTAGGTGCACTTCTTAAATTAAACCTACTCAAGGACTCCTCTGGACTCCTCCTCAGTGTGCCGTGGTGCTGTGTGAGCTCATCTGAATGCTGGAAGAGGACAGATTTCTGCTGGTCATCTGCAGTAGTTGCTACCTTCCGTTCCTCGTTTAGTGCAGCCCGCTTAGCTACCACATCGTTCCACTAGAACCAAGACCATGTTACAAAGGTCATAAATGCCAAATCCACAAATGAAGGTGAATAAAATGGAGTAACTGACTTACATGCTTGCCCTCCACTTCCATCATCTTCTCAACAAGCTGCTCATCTTTGGTGTGGGTTTCATGGCTGACTTTGGCCAGTTGCTGTCTCTGCTTCTCCTGCTCTTCCTCTGCCATCTTCAATCGCCTGATCACTTCTATCTGCCATTCAGCATCCACATCCTGTTGTCCTGCCTCTGCTAGAGACTCCTCCAGTACCTACACAAGAGGATTGTGCTCATATTATAATATTCCAATATCTAATCAACATGCAAGTATAAAAAGATAATATAATTAAATACTCTTTCAGTGAAAAGGTAAAGGTGATGATTTTAAGCTCTTTCGATCGCTTCGCTCTCTGTGAGTGATGAGCGGTAAGTACCCGTACGGTTTCCTGGCCGAGATCACTGTCTGTCTGAATGAGGTTGTGAAAGGCTGAATCTTCCATCTCAGCTCTTCGTCGCCAAGTGTCCACTTCAGCTCTTACTTCTTTGCTCACAACCGCATGTTCTTTGGCCAATTGCTGGGGAAAATATGCCAAATAAAAACACCTTTATTAGACTGAAAACCATTAAAAGTGAAGACTTCACAAAAGATGAAATTACCATGAATATGGTAAGCTCCAGAATTAATGCACTTCTATTAACTGTTAATAGAATTGTTAAATAATTGTTGTAGACAGAACATACAAGTATGTTATTTTGTTTAGTAAAATAATTTTTTCGCATATAAAAAGGCCAAGCTAGCACTTACGTAATTTTTTATTTTAAAAGACAACTGACATGAAATTTTGACTTGACAGGCAACTGCATTCCTCCAAAATAGCAAAATAGCATGTAGCTTTAAGCTACTGGACTGCAACCAAGACAAGATTCTGTAATACATACTGTATAACATCATAACAAAAACAATACGATTTTTCTGTCTCAATATTGACTTCTGTATAAGTATGATAACTTATTCCATGTGCTTGCTATAACAGAGACTGACCTGCTCAAACAATCTCCTCTGTGCGTCCAGCTCCATTTGTCTTATTTCCATGTCTTGCACGGCAATAGCAGTCTCCTGCTCTCGCATTGCCATCTGAATAAAGCACACACACATACTGTCACACTTAGCACAAGCATAGTAAGGTCACAGAATACAGAAAAATTAAACAAGATAAGTAGGGGACCTTTCTCTGGATCTCATCGTCCAGTCGACTGAGCTCCATCTTGCGCTGATTCTGCTGGTGCTTGAGAAAACGCGTCCTTGCAGCATCAAGCAGCATTCGCTCTTTCACCTTTAACTCGCGTTTCATAGCAGCCAACCTGCACATGGAACAAAATCAGTGTGCATATTACACATGCATATTATACATAATATTTGTTGAGCTTAAACTATTGGTTGATTCTGAACAATTCTGCCAAGACAAATGGAAGCTACTTCTAAAAGAAAGGGGTGCCAAGCTTGCTGTTGCAATTCACAAGCAGACTTGAGGCTGTCCTTGTAACTAAGTGATACTTAGTGACAGTTTATCTGAATACTTAAGTATATATAGAACAGACTTAAGGAGATAAAGGAGAGACCTGATCCTCTGCTCGGTGAGTTTATTTTCTTCCGCTTGCAGGATTCTTCGACGTTGTTCTTCAGCTTGCTGGAGCAGCTCCTGCTGTGTGTACCAGGCTTCATCCTCAGCTTGCTGTCTCACTGCCTCAGCGCGTAGCTCCTGAAGTGCCTGTCTGCTTGTGCCCCCACAGACACATGCACAAATATAATGAAACTGTTACTAACACAGAATTTTTTTTATTAATGGCAAAAACACTTTTTTTTTGTTTTTCTAGTAGATGGTAGATTTTTTTTTTTAGGGTTTGGAAAGTCAAATCAACACCTGGGGGATGCACGAAACATTAATTCTAGATTTTTTTTCAAGATATTTTTTCTTGTGTTTCCAACACAAACAATAAGTTTCATGTTCTTAAACTACTTTTGTTTATTTACCGGCCTGTTATTTTTGTGTGGATCTGAAACAGAACAGCAGAAGTTCCCACCTCTCCCTCAGATATTCCACTTCTTGCTGGCGGATTCGTTCCCGCTCCTTGCACTGGTACTCCACTATGAACGTGGGATATTTGTTGAAGACTGGATACTGACCGGATGTCAGAGGCTCAAAGTCGTTTAGCATGGAGCTTGGGTGCAGGTCCGCTGGGGTCAGCTCCATTAACCGATACGCCTCCTTTAGCATAGCGTTCATGTCTATATTGTTCCGATGATGAAAAAAGTACTGCAAAGAAAAGGAAACACAAGAAAAGAATGGGAGTTGGCTGAATGTCATTTGAGCCGTGTCAAATAGAACAAACTACAGACATTCTAATAATCAACAACAACAAAAAAAAATCAGTCAGTCGGTGCTGGTCCTTTCTGTCACTATCGCATGAACGTTATGAGTAGATGGTAGCGAGATTAGCTAAAACAAAGTGCATTTATAAAATAGTCAGTATTAACTGAAACTAGTGAAACCTAAATTTACTAAGTTCTAAGGTTTATACACAGGTTTATATTATATCAACAACTGTTGACTTGTACAGTTCACACAACCTGTACAACAGTTTGTGTCAACAGTCCAAAAAATGTCACATGACCACAGTTTTGGCAGCCCAGTGTTAGTATTTAACTGACTTTTTTGAGAAAGGTGACTGACTATGCATGTGGCATGATAGGAAGTCTAAAATTCTAACAAGCGATCAGTGATCATGTGGATCCAGATTGTGGATAAAAAGGTCAAACTTGAATGAAAAGCATTGGCAAACAACACAAACAGGCAAACAACAGAATACTACATTACTTGTCTGATTATTTAGAATCATAAATTATTGACAGATTTTTATTTGGTACTTCCAGAACGCTTTTCTGCTGTCCATTTGGTACCACTCAATGGGGCGAAACCAGTGGTTCAAAAAACTCAAATTCAAATTTTATTCGTCACATACACAGTATGATATGAAATGAAATGCTTATACGACTGCTGTTGACCTCAATATTACAAAAGAAGGTTAAAAAAAAAAGGTTTAGTGCAAATAAGAGAATTAAAAAACTTTTACATTTACATAATATACAAGCAATAAGATAATGAAAATAAAATTGTAGAATAAAATTGAAATATAAAAAATTAAAGAATATATAATAAAAATAGAAAAATACATATAGTAAAATTAAATACATTTGAAAAGTAATGTAGTGTAGTGCAGTGTAGAACCATGTCCAGTTATTGGCAAGATAATGTACAAGGTTGCAGTTCAAGTTCACAGTGTGCAAACATATGTGTGTGTCCTAGTAAAATGTTTGCAGTCCTGAAGTGTGTGAGTGTTAAATCCTATGTGGTGTTGTGATTGAGAGCTCGTATAGCCTGCGGAAAGAAGCTCCTCCTCAGTCTCTCAGTGTTGGTCTTCAGGGAGCGGAAGTGCTTTTCTGACCGCAACAGAGAGAACAGTCCATTGTTCGGATGGACTTTCTTTTTAGCAAATTTTCAAGTTGCTGAAAAGTTGCTGTAATAACAGCGCTTATCCAAACTACACAGCAAGCAGCCTGAGATGAACATCTTCAACAGAATTTACAATTTATTACAAATTTGTCACTGCTGAATCAAATATAGGATTTTTACAGGCCTGTCAATGTGTCAGTCAGGAGACATAAAGTTCACATTTTATTGTATATGCTACACACATGATCATTTGTTTTATTTTACCACAGAGAAAACAACTTTAAATTAATTACATGAACAACATGATAAAATTGCGAGATGAAAGAGTACCTGAAAGTCATCCCTGGTTGTGCAGAGAAGCAGCGGCGCTCTGCAGCAGGTCACGTAGGCCACCACAGCCATCAGGAGGAATGAAGGATGGTTGGAGAAAACATTATCAAACAGCTTCAGCCATTCGTCTCTGGTCAACACCTCAGAGAACAGGGTTTCCAGCAGGGGCCAAACATACAGCTGAGGCAGGGAAGAAGATTGATGATTACATTTATTCATTGGGCAGAAGCTCTTATTTAGAAGTTCTAGTTTTAGTGATTTGTACTGTTATTTCATATGCATTAACATACAGCTGGTACAGTACAAAGTGAAATGAAACATCATTCCTTCAGGACCAGGGTGCTACATAATATAATAAAGAAATATGTAAGACTATGCATAACTAAATAATACCATAACGCAGGACCACAAAGTGCTCAAACGTGTGCAAATTGTTCAACACAGACTACTAAAAAACACTTATACTACTAAAAAAAAAAACGAAATAATTTAGGCACAGTACACCAGTCTGGCAGTACACAGTCCTAATGTAAATGAAAGTGGAAATTACATAATAATAATAATACAATGAGGGCACTGGTGGCTCAATGCTAGGTGTTCCACCTGCCATGCGAAAGGCCCGGGTTCGATTCCCAGCCAGTGCCCAAACCCCAGCCACTGGATGCAGTACTGGTGCCAAGCCTGGATAAAATGGGAGGGTTGCATCAGGAAGGACATCCGGCGTGTGCCAAGCTTGTATGTGTGGACCGGATGGTCCGCTGTGGCGACCACTTGCCGGGAGCAGCCGAAAAGACAAACAATATAATAATGCAAAGAGTGTGCACATAACATCCTAATTAGCAGCGGTAACATAAGTGGTCAAAAATAATAATTTTGAAAAAGTAAAAAACTGCAAACAGAGTGGAGTTGAATGGTGTTCAGTTAAATGTATACAGGTGAAATTGGAAGTTTACACACACTTTCAAACGCATTGAAGCTCATTTTTTAACCACTCAAGCCTACTAACACAGTTGTGGCAAAATGGCTTAAGGACAACAAAGACGAGGTATTGGAGTGGCCTTCTCAAAGCCCTGACCACAATCCAATAGAGCTGAAAATGTGTGTGTGAGAGCAAAAACGCCTACAAACATGACTCACCAGATCTGTCAGGAGGAAAGGGCTAAAGTTCTAGCAACTTATTGTAAGAAGCTTGGGGAAGGCTTAACAAACAATTTTTTCCCCTTCACAAGTTAAACAATATAAAGGCAATATTACTGAATACACACTGAATATATGTAAACTTCTGAGGCGCTGGGAATGTGATGAAAGAAATAAAATCAGAAATAAATCTTCTGGCATTTGACATTCTTAAAACAAATCAGTGATTTACCCAAGAAAGGCAATGTTTACAAGGATTAAATATCAGGCATTGTGAAAAATGAGTTTAAATGTATTAGGTTAAAGTGCATGCAAACTTCTGGTTTCAAATGTGTGTGTGTGCGTGCGTGGTGTGTATATTTTGAGGGCAGAACCTTAGGAATACTGAGGCAGAATCTTAATTCAATCTCAGGTCTACAGATATTTTGATATTATTTTGATTCATAAGGCAATGACTTCAATCTGCTTCTATACAGCACGATATATTTAGATTTGGGACATCAGATGTGACCATTTGTCATGGACAAATGACCTTGGTACACTATTAAATTATTGACAATATTGTTTTAAAAGTTGTTTGTTCTTTTTCAATAATAACAACTGATTTATAATTATTGCATGACGTCATTTGAATTGTTGTTTATACATAAAGACATTGATCCAAATTATTTGATCGTTACACCTCTACCTATAGGGGCACAGCTGAGGCTGAGCACACAAATCCGACACATCCTGTTAATTTCCAATTAAAGTTTTGCCAGTTTTAAAGCAATCATCGTTCCATGTTTACAGTCAAACACCATGTAGTTACTGCAATAGAAACATCTACCTGTTGGCTTACATACCTGGGAAGTGACACCACAATTGACAAAGTGGCGCAGCAGCTCTTTATCATCATGAGCCAATACGTTCTCTACCATACTCAGAATGTTGAGCGGGGGGTTGGGGAAATACTCGAACCAATGCTGGCACCAGTTCACTGAAAATTGTTAAAAAAATAAAATAAAAATAAAAAAGTATTAAAAATAAACTCCTACAGCTGTAGTATGTGTATTATATTGTACTGCTTATACAACACTCTTAGGTGTGTGTACCGATGACCGTCGCGACAACTTCAAAGCAGATCAAAGGATTGTTCTGAAAGAGCTTGACAAAAGGAAACGCCAGCAGCGGGAGATACTCTGCTTCCCCAAAGATGACTGACCAGTGAGCCAGAGCAGACAGGACCCTGCAGGGGTGTGTATGAAGGAGGTTACAAGATATATTTGCATGCAAATATACAAATATGATTCATTGTTTTGTTTATTCAAATCATCCTCTAATGTCTACATCCTGAAGACATAAAACAAGTCAAACACATACAGTAATTGATAAACTTTCCATGTTATTATTTACTCAGAAAAATACCATTTATTTTTTATTTCATGTTTAATTATTGTACTAATGTAGTTGGACTAAGTTTCGCACACAACTGTATAGCATAAAAAAAGTTATTAATTCATTATTATGACCTCTGTAGTCCTCTCTGTAGTTTATGACTCTTGATGGGGTAGCGCGCTTGCAGACACAGATAAGCAGAATGCAGGCCTTTATCTGTTAGACTGCTGAATACAGCATGATTTTCAGGAAGTTGCAGCAGAGAACGCCAAATAAACATCCTAAAATAATCACGCACACAAACACATACAAACACACAGATCAGGAAACAGAAAACACAACAAAACAAAAAACTAGCAACACATCAAAGCTCATGAAGACAGTTAGTTCATGTAAAACAATTACCTGTACTTAGCTGGATATTCTCCAAATGATCGGAGTAATGCCTGCAGTCGCTTCTTATTAAGGCCACCCGGCAAGTCATTCTGGATAAACAAAAAAAAGGATTATGATTTATTGAGGATTATATAAAAGATTTGCAAAGTTGTTGAGTAAAAAAACTACGCATTTTCCCCAACATTCTGTCAGTCAGGTCAATAAATTATAGAAAAGAATAAAACAGAGTAGGATAGAATAGAGAAATTCAGAGCAGAACTGAATAGAGGAGAATTAAATAGAAGAGAGTACAACTGAATATAGCAAAACAGTTGAGCAGAATAGACTAGACTAAACTATAATAAAATTGAACAGAATAGAACAGAGCACACCAGGGTACAAGAGGGTAGGGTAGCTTAGGTGGGTAAGGTTCTACAGTAGGTTGTTAGTTTGGGGAGCTGAGGATCCAGGTTTACACCCTGCCATCAGTGGGTTGCCACACCCCATAATACGCAGCCACTTCATGCAGTGCCGGTCCCAAGACCAAATAAAATGGGAGGGTTGTATCAGGAAGGGCATCTGGCGTAAAACCTGTGCCAAAGTTGTATGTGGATCGGATGGTCCGTTGTGGCGACCCCTTGACGGGAGCAGCCAAAAGAAAGTTTAGGGTAGGAGAGAGCAGAGAAGGGCAGAACACAGTAAAGGAAAACAACATAGAATAAAATAGAATAGAGAATAAAATGAAGAGCACCCTCCACAATTATTGGCACCCATGGTTAAAATGTGTTCTTAGGCTTCTAATAATTTTTAATTTTTTAAAATGCATAGAACCCCAATGCAAAAAAATTAAAAATCCAACCTTTAACTGAAGTACAATTATTCAGTGGAAAAAAAAAATCCCACATATAATATATTTTACAAGAAATATATATTTTTTACATGAAATCATGTGTGCCACAATTTTTGGCACTCCAGATATTAATACTTCAGCACTTAATCTCCTCCTATAACATTTCACAAGATTGGAGAATACAGATAGAGGGATCTTTGACCATTCCTCTTTGCACAATCTTTCTACATCATCCAGAGTCCTGGGTCCTCTCTTATGCACTCTCTTCCTCAGTTAGCTTTAAAAAAAAAAACTAGAGTAAAAATTAGAAAAATACTTGAAGTAGATTTATTTTATCACAATCGTTAGGAATGCAAATAATTGTGGAACAGGTGATTTTATAAAAAAAAAAAAAAAAAGATAATTTGTTTTTGTTATGGATTTTTTGTTTGTATTTCTTTTAATTCAGTGTGAGATTATGCTTCTGCAATAAAAAACTAATTTATTAGAAGCCTCAGAACACATCTTAACCAGGGGTGCCAATAATTGTGGAGGGCACTCCACATCATATCATTTCATATCATAGAATATAACAGAGTAGGGTAAAAGAGAAAGTAGCGTAGACAAGAATAGAGCAGAATAGTAGGATAGTAGGGTAGGGTTAAATAGAGGAAAACAGTATAGATCAGAGTAGAACATAACCTCTTTGTTCTCCAGTGTGGAAACAGCCGGGGGACGCAAAGTTTTGATGCAACCTTTGCGAGCAGATGTTTTGGTCAGACGCATTACAGATCCTGCATGGACCTTCATCTTTAAGCAGGAAGTGTCAGCTTTCTTTCCAGCAGTTACCATTTTAACCAAGGATTGAGGAGGCTACACAGACAGACAGTCAGGCAGACAGACAGACAGGCAGACAACTGTAGATTCACTTGAACATGCCTAATAGAGCAGCAGTTATTCATATAGCCAATGACTGCAATATGTTGAATTTTACCAGGTTTTAACCTTCACACAGTTATGATTCTTCTCTACCTTGTTGATTTCTTGAGTGAGAGCCTGCACATTGTACACTCTCAGAGCACCACAGTCCATCACCGCTACAACGTGGCGGCCCTTAGGACAAACAGCAGCCAAGTTTATTGCGTCATCTTGAGAGCCGATTTCAAAGAGCTGCTTGCAGGTATGAATGTTGATAAAGCGCATGAGGCCGTCCTGGCTCAAAACACCCAGGATCTGAAACACAAAGATGCAGGAGGAGGTAATTTAATAAAACAATTATTTAGAAACATGAAACTCAACACAATAAAATACACAATTTTAGAAACAATTGTACAATAAAGAACTACAGAAGGAGGTAGAATACAACACTAAGTATTATAAGAAAAATAACCATTCCCATTTACATGAAAATGTCTTCAGCCTGTTCTGACGCAATATTTAAGCATGAAAACATTGTACCTGGCTGGATCCTCCATCAAAAGTGTCTGGCAGGAAATCAAGGTGCCTCACAGTGCGCACTTCAGGTGGCATCTGCAGTATTCTAAAGAGCTGTTGACCATCCAAACTCCACAAATGAACAAGGTTTGAACGCCCAGCTGCGGCCAGGATCTTTCCATCTCTGCAGATAAAGGCGTATCACATTTAAAATTTATCAGTCTAGAGTTATGTATTACAGTGTTACTCTTTGAACTATGATTGTGCTAATAGAATACACAGCAATGCTGCATAAGTAATGTTGCATCTTAATTTCATCTTTTAGTGCAATGAATAATACTACACTTGGTCTGTGCGACCTCTCACATGACCAGAATATGACCAAATATCTAAATACATGTACATACATGTTGTGAGAGCAGCAGAATAGCAAGAGAGGCTATACCCATTACTCCCAATACCTGATTCAGTGAATGTCCTCCCCTGAATATGGTAGAGTTGTACCCAAGAACTATTGCAGTTATTAAAAAGACATGCCCTGTGGAGTGTTATACACAAGCGGCTCAATCTAAGCATCCCTTCAACGTGTTTCCTACTGTTTGATTTTAAATTTATCCCCCCTTTTTCCCCGAATTTTCAGATTTTCTCCCCTAATTTTAGTCGTGTCCAATTCCACCCAGTCACTGGAGGCTCCCACATTAAGCTTCTACTGCCAATCAGTCGGGAGGGCCG
>JAOVVB010000046.1:29996870-30010190 GCA_028570985.1 Heterobranchus longifilis
TGTGGGAGGAAACCGGAGTACCCGGAGGAAACCCACCAAGCACGGGGAGAACATGCAAACTCCATGCACACAGATCCGGTGGCGGGAATCAAACTCGGACCCTGGAGGTGCAAGTCCTATCCACTAACCACTTGTCCACTGCCCATTTTTTGGGTCTAGTTTCAGTTTTTTTGTATGTTTTTGAGATTAATTGGGCTTGAAATGTAATTTTACTGAAACCTGTCAACTCTGGTTGAGAATCTTATATAAAAGATACTTATAATAATAATCTCTTAACTGCTAAACTATATACTGATTGACTGTATGTTGTCCTTTCTTAACTCTAATAGTCACAAGTTTTAGTAGGGAAGGGCCATCCTACTCAACCAAAACCAGTGACTCGGAGCCACTTCTGCTCAATACATTGTCTATCTACAACATGGTAAAAAAAAAAGTATAATCTATTGTATTTGCTGCTCATCTAATTCATGGCTTATTTCTAATAGTCATTTATAGTTATTTATATATATTAAAGTTCAGGCTATTTAGCTGTAAAAAAAAAATGGAAACGTGAGAAGTGTTGTCTGATTGTTGTTGATAGTCCTTTGGCTGCTCCTGTTGAGGGGTCGCCACAGTGGACCATCCGATCCACACAACATGGCACAGGTTTTATGCCGGCTGCCCATCCTGACGCATCCGTCCCATTTTATCCAGGCTTGGGACTGGCAGGGCATTTAGTGGCTGGGGTTTGGGCATTGGCTGGGATCGATCCCAGGCCTTCTACATAACAGACGAGAAACCTACTACTGAGCCACCATACATTTGCTGATTCAATTCATGACAGGTTCTTAAACACACTGTGGTTTAGTAATTAGCAATGGTTCTGCTATAATTATTTATATATTGTGCACAATTTCTTCTCATTTTATGCTAAATTCTGGTATAAAGTTAAGACCCACTAATTAAAAGCCATACATTTAGTTTATATCCAGGTGTACTTGGATTAAGTGTTTGAAATCAAAGCACAAATTACTCACTCACTCATCATCTATATCGCTTTTTCCTGAATTCAGGTCGCAGGGGGCTCCTGGAGCCCATCCCAGGAGACTTAGGGCACAAGGCGGGGTACACTTTGCATGGTGTGCCAATCCATTGCACACTTTAATTTTAAATATTTTAAATATAATAATATTACCCAAACCACTCATGTACCATTTTGTCTCCCCACTGAAATACCATGAAAGTGAAATGTATAACATTAAGGCACACTTTATTTTTTTGCTCAAACAATTCTCAAGAAAATGTAGCAAACCATCACAAAAAAACTCAGATAAACTCAGATGTCTGTGTTTACTTCTCAAGGTCTTTATCCATGATATGGCCTTCACAGTATGTTCCACTGCTGCACTATCAGTAAAGTTGCCTTGCAGAGACAATGGCGGGGAAAAAACTGCTAGTTAAAGATTAATTGAACATAGTCAAAAGTAAAAAAAAAACTTGAGTCCTGTTTTATGTTAACCCATTAACACAACACAATTACTCGATTACATTAACAATTACTCTAAACCACTTTAGCCACTTTATTGTTCATAGAAGCCATAGGCCTGAATCTTAAGAAATAAATACACTGAATGGTTGCTCCTCTAGAGGTCAGTATAGCATGGGATAAAAAGCTTAGAGCTCATGTTACTTAAAAACTCATAATACTGTATATACAACCTCTTACTGTCTGAACATTCTCATATTGTTCTTTGGATATTTCAAGTTTCATTATGTGGAATTATTTACGATGAGAAAATTTCTAGAGAATCAGGACATTTCAGACAGAGGTGGTGCAAAAAAAAAAAGAGACCCTAATAAGTGATAAAAGTAAATACTTTATATATAGCAATATTTTATGTTGTACTAGCTGTAGTTAAATGTTATGTTAATTCCATAAAATTGTTATATTTGTTTAACTATCTTTAACGGCAGAAAATGCCCACTAAGAGGCAGTTTAATGGGTTAAAACTGGACTGGATAAACAGGTAAAATACTGTAATTAGCGCCATTTTCTTCAGATTCAATAATCTGAAAATCATGAAGGGGATATCAATAATTTATCCATAAGAAATGTTACCATGATATAGGCAAAATGTAGTCCAAGACGCCTGCTGAAGATTGATAACCATTGCGCCACCTATTGAGTTCTGTGGAACTCACAATAGTATTGTGGTCCACACCATAGTACTACCATGGTACCCACTGAAGTCTCATAGTACCTACTATGGTACTCACCAATGTACAATTGTACATACCATAATATTACCATGGTACCCACTAATGTCTCATACTATTTACTACGGTACACACCAAAGTATGGTTATACTGTATATACCATAGTACTACCATGATTCCCACTGAAGTGTCATAGTACCTACTCTGGAACTTTATAAAGTCCTATGGTGCTTACCATGGTAATGTCTGAAGTACCATGGTAACACTACAGTATATAATTGTATGTACTATAGTTTGTCAAAGTAAACTGCAGTACACACCATAGTTAATTTCTTCTGGTCTTATAATTGCGAGATAAACGAGGTAAAGGAACAAAATATCCAATTTGAAATAATAAACCGTTATAAATGCAGGGAAGCTCCAGACCAGCTGATACTTGTGTCTACTTCCTTCCACTTTTCCCAGTGTACTACTGGTGGACTTTACATGGAAAGGCTTCCCTGCCATGAGCGAAAGTGCTACACACAAAGCACTTCCAGCAATAATCCACCTTTGATGAAGAGCAGTAGCCTTTAGGACCCTAAACCTGGAAAGGTGGTATTAAGGGGCTTACTTGTAGCTGCTTAAAATTCTTTTAATGCAACCAAAGTGAGCTCAGTGAAAACTAAAATGTGTTCTGTGACACATTTTCTTCCAGTTTTTAAAACTTGCATTTGAGGCTTATTCTGCATATGGTCGTTGTTTGAATGTCAACAATTTAGATCCTAAAATGTCAGGTAGTTTGAAATCCCAAAGACAATGGTAAAGAGTGTGAGGGTCTTTAACACACTGCTGGAAAAAATGTCATAGTGCTTAAGAATTTGAATATACTCACAGAATGTTGTTAATAAAGCATAATAATAAAGTCTAATAAAAAAAGTCATTTATCCTTTATTTGTTGAACAGGCACATCCTCCCTATGCAGAAATGCAGGACAGTTTTATACTAACGACTCACCTCATCGTCAATAATATGACATTGAAAGAGCTCTCCATAGCGCACACATATCATTTATCATTGCACAAGTGTTAATGATGAGCCACAAACAGATAGAAGAGGTGAGCCAAATGTGATGAACAAATATTGATTTGAAAATGTAGTGCAATGTGCAATGCATAGAAAGTAATAGAAATAATCAGGCAATACAATCTGTTTAAATACACGTTAAAGTTTGGTGCAGGGGTTATGTGAGGTGAAATACAGAGATGGGTGCTCAGCATGTTAATAAGTAACAGACACACGCTTCACAGCAGCAACCAGTGCAAGTCCTTCAGCTCTGGAGAACAAAGGAAACTCTCTGGCCAGCTGTTAAGGGGCATGATTAAAAACTGGAGCACATGCCTGGAGGTGGATTCAGCAAAGGTGATAGAATGACAGATGAGACCATTTGCAGGGCACAACACACGGCCTGATATTGTAACAGTGTAATTATACACCTGTCTGACCTAATCTCTGGAACTATAAGAAGTAAAAACAAACACAAACACTATTATCTGTCCACAAGTGTCCACTCTTACTGGGGAAAAAATACCAATCATCTCAGATTTTCAGGACCAATGTTAAAAAGAGGATAATATTTTTAATATATTGCTAATATTAGCAATATATTGATAATATATTGCTAATATTTCAAACATAAAAAACATTAAAAGATCCCACTGTTACAGTTCAGTGATCGTGCTGAGATCAAATAACAATTATGAAGTACATCAATAAATGTGTAAATTAGTTTAAGGAACTGCATATTTGTATATTCGATGCATGTAATGAGAATTGGGTAAAGGCTAACTGCTAAAATGATAAATAATGAAATATTCTAATCAGATGAGCAACAATTATCAAAAAAATTAAAACAAATAATTAGACAAAATAGAAAAATACTAAATAAAATGTAAAGCATAATATATGTTAGGTTCTTTAAATGGCCACCTTTAGCATTAATGACAGCTTTGCACACTCATTCAGTCCTTTAACCTGATTTATGAGATAGTCACCTGGAATGATTTCAAAACAGTCTTGAATGTGTTCCCATTTATGTTGAGCACTTGTTGTGCGTAGTGTGCAAAGCTGTTAGCAAGGTGCATTGTGACTATTATGTGGTTAAAAAAGGCTTTATTTTCTGCCCTCACTGTACCTATCAGGATTCACTGCTTTTACCCAAACTGCATTGTTATATACTGCTTCTAATTCTACTACTAGTACTACTATTACTACTTCTACTACTACTATTACTACTACTACTACTACTACTACTACTACTACTACTTCTACTACTACTAATAATAATGATAATAATAATTATATAAAAATAATAATAATAATAATAAAAAACTCCTTGACCAAGAAAAGTACACATTCTAATATTTACTTCACCTGCATGGCCTGCCATTTGGTTAACAGTTTGTATGTGAATATTATTTCCCATGCTGCCAGAACCACTTTTGCACAATTTGAGTTCTGGAATATGCCAGCGTCATTTGGGAATAACAAATCCTAGATGAGATGGTCATTCAGTATAGTCTGGTCATCAGCTGATTTTATTTTATTGCCACATAACATTGCATAACCTGGACCTGACCAACTGAAGCAATACATAACACTGCCTCCTTCTGAGTTCTTATGGGTACCCCTCTGCTTCCACATTATTTATGAGGCTACAGTAAGATGCAGCCAGGTCCTGCTAATCATCAGTCCTTAATTAATTTATTATCAGCAGGTGTGCAGAATTTTGCCAATTTTCTGATCTAGTGATAAATTTTCAAGTGTGTGTTAACATAGTGTATAAAGTCATACAGATAACAATTACTTCATGTTAAAGGTGGATCTACAAGCTATTTTTATATATAAATAAAATGAGGATGAAAATTAAATGTTGTTCATCTGTGGTTTAATTTGTCCAGTCATAAGATCTGCTACAATCCGATTTCTATTCGGTTTTTACACAGAACAAAGAATTTAAATTTCATATATACACACTGTATAAAGTATATATAACATAACTGCTCATAAATTCACTTTTATGCAACAGTTTGATTTCATTTATGGCACAAATCCTGAGGGACTGGCAAAATTTCATTAAATTCTGTCCTGTCAGTTTTGTGTGGTGACAAATTCTGGCTGGAAGGCCAGAGCCACAGACAGATATACAGACAGATTTTTTTTTTTTTTCTTAAACTGGTTTTGGGTCCTTCAATGTATGAAACGTAAAGATATCATTGAAAGAACGAGTTCTGACGAATGTACAGACAAAACCTTTCTTGACATTACTGTTCTTGCAAGAACGGTTCCAGAACAGCCAACCTTTGTGCCTTAAAATAACAACTGACTGATATTGAGAAAAAGTCGTTAAGACGTGTAGGTGTGTCCCAGCTCTTGACTGTTAGAGTACATGTATGATAACATGAGTGAACTTTGTGTTTGTGTGTGGTGACTAATCGGTGCGCTGTGTCTTTAAGTGGCAGGACGCCGTGCAGTTTAGTGTTAGTGGCTGTTTGATCCGCTGAGGGCGCACTACTAACAGTCACAGCGCAGAGCAGACAGCTCGTCCCCTGGACACACTCCTACGGGTTAGTTTCCGTCAAAAGCGGGCAAAACTTTCGCGCAAGTCACTTTGACGTGTGAACATTTCTGGAGCGCCTACATAACCGACAGTGGAGTACTTTACTGTGCGCTTCCCGCGCGGTTTGTGGACTTGAGGCAGAACCGGAAGTGAACAGGTGAAGTACACCTGCTCGGGAGTTCCAGGAGTGTGCTTTGAAAAAGAAACATTGTGTTCGTTTGGAGTGTTTTTGAAGTGTTGGCCAGCATGCGCGTGTCGAACTGCTTGTCGGCTCGATAATCTTTTGCGTGCTGCTTGCTTTTTTTTTCTTTCTCTACGGAAGTGACTTGAAAAGTGTTGCTGTCTTTTAAAAGTCGAGCGCGATGGGGAACCAGGTGGAAAAACTGACACATTTAAGTTACGACGAAGTTCCTACGGTCGACCCGAACGGATACGAGGACGAAAACGGGCCGCGAATCGGAGTCTCGTACATTTTCTCCAACGACGACGACGAGGATGAGGAGCACCCGGCGGAGAAAGGCGGCGGCGGGGACGACGACGACGACGAGGACGAGGAAGGAGAGGAAGGCTACGCCAGCCTGCGTGAAATGGAGTGCGCGGTGTATTACCGCGATGAGTGCGTGTACGAGAGGACGGCCGCGGAGACGGGATCGCTGCAGTCGTGTGAGAACTTGCTGAACAGATGCAAACCGGGCGACTTGGTGGAGTTTGTGTCGGCTGGTCAGTACCCGCACTGGGTGGTTTACACCGGAGACTTCCAGGCGGTCCACCTGCACAGGAGTGAGATTAAAATGGACCACCTCTCCGACGCAGCTCAAGGCAAACGCGGCCGAATCGTGAACGACTTGTACAAATTCCGCGCGCTGAATCCGGATGTCGTGGTGAAGAACGCGCTGGATCAGATAGGTGTGAAAGACGGCGGTGTGTGCTGGAGGAACTCGGAGTGCTTCGCTGCGTGGTGCAGGTTTGGCAAGCGCGAATTTAAAACCGGTGGAGAGCTGCGCATCGGCAAGCAGCCTTACAGGATGAAATTACATCTCTCTGCGAAGAGGAGCCACGACCTGGAGTTCCAGAGTCTGGAGGATCTGATCATGGAGAAGCGCAGGAATGACCAGATCGGTCGAGCCGCCGTGATCCAAGAACTGTCGAACCATCTGAATTCTAGCGAAGAAGTCAACAGCGACTGCAGCTGTGATTGATTTACTGAAATATCTTTTTATAAGGACAACTTATATGGACGTACATGACCAAGCTTTAAAACATCTACAAAACAGTCCATCATGTCTCATGGTCTCACGATCATAAGAATCACACATGGCATCTGATATATAAAGTTATTATTAAAGTTAAGGTCAGGTGGCAAATTTAGCATGTTTTGGACAGGTTTTTGGAGGAGAAAGTTAAAACCAGAGCAATGTGGACAACTCTATACAGGGTCACAAGGGGCTCGGGGTCTACCCCAGGAGACTTGAGGTACAAGGCGGGGCACATCTTATCCTGTATGTAGGGTCGCAGGGGGCCCGGCGCCTACACTTGGGGCACGAAGAAGGTGGTGCCGACAGGACAACTTTTCGAAACAAGATAATAATTAATTTACAATGATACCCAGTTCACTCAAGGAGTGCCCTGAAATAATACACCAAAGCTAACGTTTCCCGCAAGGCAGTATCTGCCAGTTTTTGACTCCTAAACTTACATATCACCTTGTTTTATGGTCTTATCTGTGTGAGCGCAGCCACCTGCATGGCACATTTCAGTGGATCAATAAAACATTTGTTTATATTCACTACATACCGACATTAATCATAGGTTTTGTGTTCCTCAAGCCAAATGATTATGATGAGTACCATACATGCTTGCACATCACCCTTCTTTATAGAACACCATAAAAACAGCAGCATTGTATTTTATTTTTTTACGAATCAAAAACCAAACCGTACTTTCAGGTGAGAAGACACTACATATGAACTGTTCTCTTTGTTATGGATAAAATAACCATGTATTTTCTTTTTTTACCATGAAAATAAATGATATTTTGAATAAATTGTGCTAGTGATACAGATATATATCGTACATTGCAGTTTCAAAATGAACACTAAAGTCCACATTATTTACATGAAATTGTAAAAATACATTGTTCGATAGTGCTGCACAATTAATCGCATAGAAATCAAAATCACTATATAGACCCGAGAAATGATTTAATCACAAAAGGGTGCAATTTTTTACAGGTATTATACAGATAGTCTGGAATTTATGTAGAGTTTGTCAATAATTAAAGTTTTTTTTTCTTTTCTTTTTGTTTTTTTTAAGAATTTTGAGTTGAGTTAATAAATATTGACACATGCACTTGATGAGATTTTATGTTTTAATTATTTGGTCCTAGTTTATATGAATATTTGAATACACAATGATGCAATTAATATCGAAATGATCACAATGTGATTTAAGAAATCAAATCGTGCAGTTCTAGTGTACATTTATTAGGGGTGTTCGATGGATTGATGCACAATTTGAAATGTGTTTTGGAATGTGCATAATGCAGCCACTCTTTTATATGACCAAAAGCATTTTTGAGCATTTTCTAAAGCAGTGGTTTCTGCAGCTAGTGACACCTTTAATTGTTAAAAATTAGTACAGGTTTATTTTATGATAAACCAACTATTCAAATTAGAATCATTGTTTAAAAACGTACTGTAATATTTTGCTCATTTGTTAAAGCCCTAAAAAGCTTTCTATGCATTCACTCTCTACTGAAAGAGAACAATATGCATAAAAAAATCAGTCGTATTTCAGTTGTCATTGATATCCCTGCTTGTTGTTTTTGAGTAATTACATTTTGGATTAAACCAATTTAATGTGAATGTAAAGTAATATATGGTAATGCCTATACATTGACCAGTCACTTTAATAAGGAACTCCACTTTCATGTAGTTATCTAATCAGCGAAATCTAGCAGCAGTGCAAGCATTCATGCATATACTATATACTTTAGTTAAAGTGTGATTGTTGCATGGTTGTTGATGCCAGATGAGCTGGTTTAAGTATTACAAAAATTTCTAGGAACCCCACACATAACATTCTTTAGCATTTATTCAGAATGGTGCATAAAACCAATATCGCTGAGTTAGTGACTTTTTCCTTGTTGACAAAAGATTTGGTTTGAGCTTCCAGGAAGGATGTAGTAACTCAAATACGCATTCTTTTTATCTCCATGAGAGCAGAAAAACATCTTGCACAAACATTTAGCCCTGACGTGGATGAGCCACGATAGCAGAAGACAACACAGGGTTCCAGTCCCAACAGCCAAGAACAGGCTCTTCCATGGTGGACTCAGATTCTCATTTTTGGTGGACATGAGTGGAGCAATATGTAGTCTTCTGTTGTCATGTCTCATCCAGGTCCAAGGTTTAATGTGTGTTCTACAGTAAGTTGATTTTCTGTTGATCATGGTTGCAAAGAATGTTAATTTGAGTTACTCTGGACTTCCTGTCTACTCAGACTATTCTCTGACGTCTATAATAAACAAGATGCTTTGCAACATCCTGTATTTTGTGAATTACTGTAGAAGATCATCAGATTCTGAAATCTGAAAGCAACCATACCACGCCACCAAGTCACTAGGATCACATTTTTCCCCATTCAGATGTTTGATATGAGCATTAACTTTGTCTCCTGACCTTCATTTTCGGAATTGCAGCTGCTGCCACATGATTAGCTGCTTAGATAAATAAATGTGCATTTATTAGGAACACCTGTTCAAATGCACATTTATTTATCTAGGCAGCTAATTTATTTATCTAAGCAGCTGATCACCCAATAAATAAACAGAAGTACCTTTGCAAATGGTATACCTAATGGCTAAAACATTGTCCTGCTGGAATGGGTTTGGGTCCTTCAGTTCCAGTGAAGGGAAATTGTAATGCTGCAGCATACAAAGCACAGTCATTCTACACAGTTGTGGTTACCTCTATGCAGGTTTAGTTCCAGTGGAGGAAAATTGTAATGCTGCAGCATACAAAGACATTCAGTATACAGTCGTGTACTTTCATCTTTTTGCCGGCATTTTGAGGAAGACCCTCATACTGGTGTTAAGGCCAGGTGTCCAAATACTTTTAGACATATAATGAAGGTGGTATTTTCCAGCAAAATATTAAGATTACTTTATTCTTGCTTTGCTCCGTAGAGCATTTGGGGTCCCTGCGCCTCACTTTGGGAACCACTGCTGGGCCAGCGTTCTGATTTCTGATGGGTTGATGCTTTCATTTTAGATAAAGTAATTTTTTGGCACCAGTGTGCAAACAACATTCCTTTTAAAGCTTCAGACTGATTCGACACACCTGTACCCTGGAGAGAAAAATAAAATCATTTTTGATTGTCAAGCAGAGCAACTAAGAGGTGTCTTTATATTTTAATGTAATTTAATATGACAACTCTTTGTGAATATGTACTTTGTGATCATACAATCCCCACAGATCTGAAATAGGCTTGGTTGGTGGTCTGGGAACCAGGAAGCAGAGAATATTTTCATATAAATTATTGTTCAGACTACATTTTCTGCATTTTATTAGATTTTTATTTTTTTGTTAAGCATTTCAGTGTTTCAAGCAAAGCTCAGTAATAAACAGTCTGAGGCTGAAGAACATATAACAGTCATTACATATCATGAGCAAAAACGACATTGATTTGAATTATACTGCATTTATCTATCAGTCACATTGTGTGTATTGAAAGTGCTTATGCTGTGGACAGACTGGGTAGTCGCTGTATGACTCACTGCAACCGTAACGCATAACTTGTCGGGTATAAATTCAGAAAATTACTGCTATGTACACAGTTGTAAGAGTATATAGTTTTTTTTCCAGAAGTACAACTGTGTCAAGGAAACATAGGAGTCAAGGTCAGTAATAATTACAACACAGCTCAATAAAAACATGACATGAGAGGGTGTTCAGTGTTTATTTTATAGACTATGGTTTAACTTCAATGAAGAATCTGAGATTTCTCTGGGTTTACACATCACCGTTGCCTGCAAAGGCAGACTCAGAAGCACTATCTATGCCTTTAACTTGTTTCAACTCACAGACATCCATGATTGGCTAGTGTCTCTTGACTCGTGGAAGTTGAACTTGCGAAGTCTGGTTGATCGTGTTTATTTGATTGTTTAAACAGTTAATAGCTCTGAATATGTACTCTTGGTTTGAGCCCTGGGTTCCACTTGAAGCAGAAATTATGAGCTTTTATCTCATACTCATCTTTAAAACCCAAATCTATTCAGTGTGTACAAAGCAATATTTAAAAAAAAAACTAAAATAAGAATGGGCCTTGCTATTTGAATACTTTTGGTGGAAACTGAAAGTGCTGCAGGTACAATGCTTTGCTTCCAGTGTAAACTGGCGATTTATTTGTTTTGCTATTGCTGTGTTGTTTTTTTTTTTTTTTGTAATGTCATGACAAATGGGAATTGTACTGTAGACATGTTTGGAGGCGATTTTACTTAAAACCACCATATGTGCCTTTGATACTATGAAAAAATTCAAGAAACAGTCCAGTGTTTCATCAGCTAAAATAACAGGTCATTGAATTGGGAGAAGAAGAAAAAAAAAAAAACAGCAGCCAACTTCAAGCCATTAAAATGAACAAATTGATAGATGCTGACTTAGAGCCGCATCACTTCACGGGATTATCCAATAAATGGTTATGTAAATGTGGTGTGTCTTCTGTCTGCTATATACAGTATAGTATAAACTCACACTGGGCAACCTTTAAGCATAGAGTATAGAGTATTTATGAAGGTGGACTTACCGTGGTGGAAAGGTGTATTATACTGAAAAGAAGAAGAATGTCTAACAGCCTGGCAAAGAATTTTTTTGTGGTTTTAGGATGCTTTTCAGCTGTTCATATACAGTAGTAGCCTGCATCATGTCGATCTTCACGTAAGTGTGCAATGTGCTACTGCATGAGACAATAGCAAATGACAATTCTAAAGCAGAACTTTAAGGTTTAGTGTCTAAAGTTCCTTCCTCTAAATTTCCCAATCTGCTTGTGAATTGCTCAGGGCTACATGAATGTACGTATGTACGTATGTACGTATGTATGTATGTATGTATGTATGTATGTATGTATGTATGTATGTATGTGATCCCATTTATTAAATCAGATACAAAAAAAACTGTTCTGAAATGTACACTTTATATGTAATGTTTAACATTTTAACTGACAAATCAGTTTTATGGCAAAAGAATTTAGTAAAAGACACAATAATGACCCACTTACACAACTTTATCCAGTCCTCATACAGTACATTGTCGACCACAGAAACAAAGAACACAGGCACATCTCAGGTCTCTGTCATAACCTGTCTCGACAGTGTCTAAAAGCAGGGTTTATAGCTTTCAGTAGCCTTTGGCTGCAGAGATCTTACTCTGGTCTGCTTGTCATTTTCACAGCAGTCCCATATTTATTTAAAGTCAAACAAACCGGATAAGTAATACTAATCATTAATAAAAAGTTTACGGTATATAGCTAGTTTCTTTCGGCTAATCTGAGAGAAATAGGTGCAAAAAACATTTAAGTTGAGGCTTCTATCACAATCTGGAACAGTTACAAAATGATATTTATTAACTTATTTTGAAACTAAACATGGGATTTCAACCCCCTCATTTAATTTTCTGTGTAAAAACATAATAAAATCATCTGATATAGTGGGTCTTAGTATTACACAGATACAACCACAGACAAACAGCATAACTTTTTTTATTGTGCTATTATTTATTAAATAACAATGAAGGTAAAATGGAAAAAACATGTTGGCAATACTAAGTACCTCATGATTCAATAGCTTGTAGATCCACATTTAGCAGCAATAACTTGAAGTAATCATTTCCTTTATTACTCTTTCACATCATTTTGAAATACTTTTGGCCCATGATTCTTTACAACATTACTTAATTTCATTCCGGTTTTTGGGCGATTGCTCTCTTAAAGTCCTGCCACAGCGTTGTAACTGGGTTGAGGTCTGGACTTTGAATAGGCTGTTCCAAAACCTTGATTCTTTTATTTTGAATTCATTCTGTTGTAAATTTACTGATGTTTTGGATCATTGTCCTGTTGCCCACAAGGTTCCCAGGTCTTATGGTGGCAAAACAAACCCAAATCATCAAGTGTTCATTGCCATGCATGACAGTGGGTATAATGTATTTCTTCTGCATTGCTGTTTGTTTTTTCCAAAACATTGTGCTGGGCATTAAGACAAAAGAATTCCCCTTTGGTCTTATTTGTCCATAAGACATGGTATTGGGCAATGTTGGCTCAATTGGTTTAAGGCTGTGGGTTACTGGGTTACTGATCAGAAGGTTCATGGTTCAAGCACCAGCACTGCCAAGTTGCTGCTCCAGGGTTGCTGTATCCTGGCTGACCCTGCACTCTGACCCCAGCTTCCTAACTGGGATATATATATATATATATATACACTGAACAAAAATATAAACGCAACACTTTTATTTTTGCTCCCATTTTTCATGAGC
>JAOVVB010000046.1:30019659-30032988 GCA_028570985.1 Heterobranchus longifilis
AGTTACGCTGGGATATGCGAAGAAGGAATTTCACTGTGCTGTAATGTATATGTGACAAATAAAGGCTTAACTTAATATATAGTATAATTGATTGAGTCTCATAGTTAGGCTAGCTTTATTTTGTACCCTTAATTAAATAAGATTGGGGTCACATGCACAATATAATGTAGATATGTATTCTGTATAAAATCTAAAAACAAAGAATTCTTTATTTTATTTGAGGTAAATAGGAAGTTACCTAAACACACAGGACCTGTTTTTTTTTAAATATATTTTTTGCTCTCGTAACTACAAAACAGTTAACTATTACTTTCAATGTACATAATGGTGTGCTATAAGATGAGGAACAGAAGAATACAATATGATTTTAAGCAGTTAACAATACCTATTGTACTAAATAATTTAGTACATGCACTGTGACTGTGGTGTTACATGATCTCATGATCCACAATCAGTACATTTTAATCAGCCATTCTGTCAGGCAGTCACGTCCGCCAAATTTTACTGAACAAATGATGAGATACTGGATAAACGTGTATATTGAGAAACGCTGTCTAGTCGTTGGATCTTTATTGAGCTCCATCTGTTCTTTACAACACTTTCAAGGACAGTTCACAGCCAGATTTTCAGACCTTCAGGTCAGATTCAATGTTCAACTATCATTTTAATAAAATTAAAACATTGTTTAAGCAGAATATCAGAGTAATTTACATTGTTATTAAACATGACTCTTTCTGACACATCGTGGGGTTTTTTTTTTCACTCTTCCTTGTCATCCACCAGAGTGAAGAAGAGGAAGAATTCTACCTAATTAATTTAGATAGATTTTGTAGATTTCCAAATTAATCAACACCCAAAAAAAGATAAAACAAACCAAAAAGACTTAAATAGATTTATTTATGTTAAAATTATTCACAAAACACAAATGTACAGGTATAATATATGAATATACATCAATGTACTGCCACAACACACCAATCAGCCATAACAGTAAAACCTTAACCTTGTTAACGTTAACATTATGTCCATTATTGTTTAGAATACATTTGTGCCACAGAAACAGCTCTGACCCCTAAAGACATGAGTACACAACACCTTTTTTGTTGAGATAGTTTGGGTGCTGTGGATTGGGGCCTCTATGGATCTGACTTGTTTGTCCAGAGCATTTCATGGATGCAAAATCAGTCCAAAATCTGGGGAATTTGGAGGCCAGATCAACATGATTTGATGCACTGAGTGTTCTGATACCTTTCTATCATAGCCACCATTCATTTTTTTTCAGCAATTTGTTCTACATTAGCACTGATGTGGGATTAGACCTGCAGTTTATTGGTATATAATTGAGTTAATAAAGTCCTGTTATGTTGTATGTATGTATTTAGAACCTTGGTCCTGGAGGAACGCTGTTTAAATTGACAATAAAAGCCTACTTAACTTGACTTACAGTTAATGTTATGTGGTGTTAATATTATGGCTGACATATAAATGAATGCAATGATTCATACTTGTGCTGGTCTGAAAAGTAGAGTAGAAAAGAGTAGAACCACACCAGCTTTTGTCATGTTTTTGTTCCTGTCAGACCTTTATCCTCTTAATTTCCTGATTGTTTGCAGTTCGCTCTGACATTCATGTAGACTTTATCAGCTGTGAAATAAAGTACATCTAATGAATAACATACACAACTGATAAAATGTCCATTAGAATTACAGGATTTACCTTTTTCCTTCTTGATTCTACGCTTACTAGCGCAGTAATATGTAGCAGCGACAATCAGTATCGTAAGTGCGATGTCACCAAGAACCACACCTGCCAGCATACCTGGAGCTATCCGGTAACATGGACCACTTTCTGGAAAAAGCATAATTAAAAAAAAAATTTTTATAAATCATCTTAGCAATTAATCTAGCAATACTGCAATATAAAGTGTTTATAAAGATCATTGATCTAGAGATTTAGTCATTTAAAGCTGATACTTACCTGTCTTTTCTGCCCTGATCATGGCTTATGATAGTAAGGAGAAAAGGAATGGGAAAAAAGAAAATGAGATTGAAATATACGCAGACAGTCAAATATCACTCAAAGTCTGCTGGATGAAAGATTTATTAGTAGTAATTACTAGGATTAGTGTCTTAGTTGCTAGTGCAATTCATTTCTTAGTAGTTTATTCTAGCATAATACTAGCAGTAATCAGTAGTTAATTTTTTTTTTAAGGGATTCAATACTAGGATTACATTCTTAGAAGTAAAGTTAGATTTCTGACTGGATAAACCACGGAGAAATCCTCTAACTCTGACATTTTGACAATTAGGAAACTTTTATCCACCTACACATGTGTATGTTTTCAAGTTGCCAACGTTACATACTGTGCACACATTACAGTCATCATCAAAACACCTTGAAATAAAATGGATTGCTAAAGGCTGTTTTAAGGTTTAAAAAATGTGGTATTTAACAGGAAATCATCAGATGGCAAACTTTGCTCAAAATTAAGAGCAGCGCTGTTTTTAATGGGTTTGAATTTCCTGTACTGTAGGTTTGGGCTTCAGAAGTACACAGACAGACAGACAGACAGACAGACAGACAGACAGACAGATGCACAAACACACACACACATTATACAGTACAGTACATTCTAGAACAATATTGGGGATTTCAAAACTATGAAATAACATTGAATTATGTAACTAAGCAACAACATCATCAGTCAGTTGTTATTTTATGACACAAAGGTCAGATGTTCTGGAACAGTGCTTGCACTAGCAGTATTGTATCAGTGCATTTGCAAAACCCATCAAGCACCATGATGAAACAGCCTATCATGAAGAGCCAGTTTCATCATGGTGATGATGAAAGCAAGACCAGGAAAGCAAGACCAAACCTTACCTCTGCTGCAGAGGACAGTTACCAGTCTCAGAAATCACCAATTAACTAACAGTCACCATCAGATTAGAGTGTTTATGAAGAATTTACAGATCACACTCATCTCCATATTAACTGTTCAAAGGATATTACTGTATTGGTTATTTTGACCACCTTCAGCATTGGTTCGCAATAAACATCAGGAAAGACCATGGAATTAAAATGTGTGTCCAAACTTTTGACTGGTATTGTACGTATGATTTACACAGAAGTTAATGGCTTTTAACAATCACTACATACTCAGACATGAAGGGGAATACATTACTCAGACACATACTAAGTGAAAACAAAAAGTGTAAGCACAGGAAATTGGTAGACCTAGCAAATGCAACCAGGGTGGTCGCACTTCAGATATGAGCATGTGCAAAGGTGTGAAAGAAAAAACAATGCAGTTACCCAAGTAAAAGATGAACAGATACAAAGGAAAGCCTTGGTTTGTCATTTCCTGTTAAGGCAGCTGTTTTTTCAACCTGCAAAGCAATAATAATGCAGCAGTTTTGTTATAAAAACTCAATTAAACTTAATAAATGACATTATATATATACATACACAGACACACACACACATACTGTATGTAAATTTAAATACATTTCACCTAAAAACATTACCATACAGTACCTTCATTGCCTTTTGAACTATATCTGTTGTGTACTGCACCTCTTCCAACTGCCTGTAACTGTGTACTTTCTAAGCACCACAGACAAGAGTGCCTTATGTACTGTAAGTACTAAAACCTCCTATATTACTATATTATTAATTCAAACCAGAATAAGATGTAAAAGTGAAATTGGGTAATCTGGATCAATGTTGTTTTTCTATATCTGGTTTTTAAATCATGTAAATGATAACAGTCGTTTATATCCAAGGGATCATAGGATAGGAGGATCATATCCAATTTCCAACATGTTATGTCAGAAGACTCAATGTGTCCCGCTTTGTTTACATAAAAGGCACGACAGCCTGCTTGCTGTGAATCGTACAGTCCGGGCAGACAGTGACCCCTAAATGACAGATGACGGCGTGCATCCGAACAGCTTTCATCCCTACAGTATGCATTCATCATTTTGTAGAAATCATGGCCAGGCTAATTAACGAGGATCTGAACATAAAAAAAAAGGGTAAACAACTAACTATACTAGCAACTCGGTGATGTTGGTAAGGGTTAGAGTCTACCAAGTTATAATTTGGTTTGGCTGTTTCATTTTCTTAAGGTGAAAAGTATTTAGGTATTTTTATTTGAGATTAAAGAAAAAAATGAAAACAATTTACAGTTTAAATGAGTAATTAATTTTAGAACGTTTTCCATTTATTATGACTCTGTGGAATCAACCATGACCATAAAGTATACAGGAAAGAAGGCAAGCCTTCTGAGTCACACTTTAAGTAACATTATGATCACTTTTTACATTATGATGTTTTTTTGTTTCATTTGTAAATAATACGCCAACACAAAATGTCCCCGACCTAAGTATCAGCTACATTCAAGCCGTGCCTCCTTTTGAGAACCTAATGATTACAAATTGTACTTTTTCAGTAAATGGTCCTGTATTTTGTCACCTCATCATTTAAAGAAGAAGAGAGGTTTGTTCTGTGCTGAATAAAAGTTTTAAAGCTACAAATCTAAAAAAACAAATAAACAGCAAATGCAAATCAGAAGGCTATGTTGGGCCAATATTAATGCAAAACTCCAAGTGAAAGATATCGAAAAAAAAAAAAAAGCTTACCGAAAAGAGGAACAACTTGCTTAGAGATCGGCAGGATGAGAAGTAGCAGTTTGCTTTTCCCTTGAACACAGAGGGTTTTGTGGGTGGAGGCTGTGAGTAAGTGGAACATTACACTACCTGTGCCTCGCATCATCATTTTAAATATCCTAAAGTGTGTGTGTGGAGAGGGGGGGGGAGTGTCCAACTGTTTCCAACCTATTTCAATAATGGATTCATACAATTAAGTGTGTGAACATGAGGCTTTGATCATTTAACTTTAACCCATTCTCACTACACTATGCTCATTTACTTCGCCTCCCACTGCCTGTTTCTAGTTCTCTGACTTTTTCCTCTCTCTCTTCTATTCTTCCCTGCAATAATATACAGTTTAACAGATTGGTTGGGTCAGCTGCACATTCATCATTTACCCAATACATGAGCTTTAATATTTATGAAATCATATTCAAGTGCATCTACTTTATAATGGCAATCAAAAGGTCACAGGATGGGATGTTTTCTGTGTATTGAGTTCTAATGAATGCCTTTTTGACTCATCATCTAGTAAGAAGCGAACAACTTTAGAGTATTTATTTTTAAAAAATCACAGGGCAGTCAAAGTAGATCAGGACAAACCCACAAGCTCTATATGGTGAACTACATAGAAGTATTTATTTCACATTACTGGAATTCATGTTTGTATTATGTCTAAAAATGAACAGCCATATTGAAGAATATGTAGTCAATGTCAAAGTATAATAATAATCATGTTAAAACTGTTATTAGGGTCACAGCTTAAAATCATTCCCCTTTCGACTCATTAGTATAAAGCTTTCGCCCCTGTAATGCAAATGGTCTTAAGTATCTAAAACATTCCACTTGACAGTTGTGGGCAAGGTTTCGCACTGCATAGAGCACATGTAAAACACTAAATGAGCAAGTATGCTACCATTTTTTCCTACAGCACTGTGTTTTTTTTTCAAAATGAACCAATGGCAAAACAGCTTATACCCAAATTGTGTTCACTGTTTCGATTCATTTTGATTCATACACATTTTTTACATTCCCATGATTTTCTTTTGATTGTGTAAAGCTGCTTTGCAATGACGATCATAACAAATAAAATTTAATTTAATTGATCTACTTGCGGTTAATTAAACACAAGAAAAGGATCAGATGAAAACATGCATATTCACATGGCAATTACACATAATGCTTCGTACCTAATGTTAAAGAATAATACATAAATAAATAATCTTCGATATCCTCACCTGTTTCTGTGTGTCCTGAACATTGTGCGTTCTCTTTTTTGAACTAGACTTATAAAGAAATTCCTGTTCTTCTTCTTCTGAAATTACATGTGAAATTCAGTTCCTAAAAACCCTGTCCAATAGGGATAAAAGCTTGGGGACTGACAGCAAAGCTGAAGTTTATATGTGGTGATGTCATCAGAAGCAACAGGTTTGAACTAGTCACTTCCCCATAAGTGACGTGAAGACAGCCCTCCTACGCTCCTTGGCCAGAGTCAACAGGATTGTTGGCGTAAACTGTTTACAGCCTTATTCACAAGGTAAATGAGTGATACATTGGCACATGGTATAAATGCAAGATACTGAATGTCTATTTAGAGCTTGCATAATATAATTGCTGAAAAAGTTACTGCTAGCTGGAACAGAAAATTAAATTAAATCCTATCTGTATAGCGCTTTTAACGATTGACATTGTCGCAAAGCAGCTTTACACAATCCAAAGAATTATTTAAGTTTGAATGAAATGTGAATATGTATGAATTAAAATGACGTCGGAACACAGTGCCCTGCAGCTTGATGTGTACGGGGCTGAGTTACCTTAGACCGGTCAGAATACACATGCTGCCCCAAGTCCATCACCGACGAGTCCACAGTGGGCATGTGAGCATCAGAATTGGAGCATGGGGCAAAGGAACAAGGCGGCATAGAGTGATAAATCATGTTTTAAATTTACATTTGGCAGACGCTTTTATCCAGAGCGACTTATAAAAAGAGCTATGGGGTGGGTGCTGGGCCATTTTCAGCTTTGTGGGCGAGCACCAGGGTTTTAAATTTGATGTTACAATGTAGCACGTTAGAGTACTTGGATTACTTTTTGACGTAACGAGTAATCTAACGCATTAGGTCCGCCATTTAAGTACTCGCTTATTTTTTCCAAAATGTAATCCGTTATTCAGACAATTTATGTAAACTGTGGGCCAGACAGCAGTCATTCCCAATCTGTTAGTGTGTGTGTGTGTGTGTGTGAAAGTCGTCCTACAAGCGCCGCCACCTAATCACGGTGCCAAAACTCGTGGTGAATCATGATGAATCGTACTTATTGCCACCGTGCGAAACCGTATAGGTGAGATAGGGGTATTAGTAGTTAACAGATTATGGGCCAAACTGAGTAATGATGGTAGAATAATTATAAAGGTCTTGGCTAAAACAACATGAATGAGGAATCACAACCGAGTTTTCATTTTCTGCAATGAAAAAGTACTATAACTAGTTACTTTAATCAGAAAGTAACGGTGTAATGTAACTAATTACTTTTTAAAGACAGAAATTAACGTCTCCCAACACTGCTTCTAAGTAAGAAGCGAACCATTGCCATGCTGTTCAACAGATTCCAAGGCTTGTAAGAATAGATAATAGAATCTATCCCAGGAAACTTAGGGCATGAGGCAGGGTACACCCTGGACAGGGTGCCAATCCATCACAGGGCACACACACATACACACACTCAAACACTATGAGCAATTTTGGAACATGAATTAGCATAATATGCGTGTCTTTGGACTGTGTGAGAGAAAACTTGACTACCCTGAGGGAATTCACCAAGCACAGGGAGAACATGCAAACTCCATGCAGACAGAGGCAAGAATCAACCCGGACCCCGGAGGTACAAGGCGACAGTGCTAACCACTAAGCCAACGTGCTGCATGGCGTCAGGATACAAAATGGGGAAAAAGGCAAACCTGGCAAAGCAGAGGTCATGTGATTCATTGGGCAATGTTCTGCTGGGAAACCCTGGGGCCTGGAAACATTACTTTGACATGTACCAACTTCCTTAACATTGTTCCAAACCAAGTCCGATGACAGAGTTTTAATATCAGGACTGATTGGGGTATGTTGTTGCCTAGCCAGTGCTCCAGGCTGTGGCACACATGGCTGCTCTACCTACTGCTCTCTATTGTTTATTTTTAGTTATAGAAATCAGTGCTCTTCTTTTTAAGGCTTTGCTGACCATGCATTTAATCGGTTAAAATTTCACATGATTGTTCTATCAGGATCAACTTTAATCAATGCTGCCCAAGTGGGGTCGAGAGCTGCAGACTGCGGCAATTGTTCCACTGTAAGGAACAAGATGGATAACAAAAACCCATTATGCACAGTGCGCAAGAAAATATTGTAGAACCTGACAAGAATGTCATCAATGCATCCACATTTGACGCATGGGCAACTCACCACAACCACTGAGAGATGATTAAAAGGAGACGATGGGGGACTGTTACAAGATTTGGGTGATGGGGTACCTGAAGCGCCAACTGAAGTCAATGTTAGTTATATAGCTCAAAGGTCACAAGGTCCGACATGTACAGCAGTGTACAGCAATCACAGTATCATGGCCTGTTATCTAACTCAAGTAGTCTATTATTATTATATATTATATTAATATTATGGAAATTTTGTGAATTTGTCTTGTCTAAAAAATGTAAAGCCTATTCAGTTTGACAGCTGCTATACACTCTACGTCCACTTAACCAAAAAGTTCTCACCATCTGTGGTTTCATTTTGAATTTGCCTTGGCATGGTTGCTGCAGAAACTGCTGATCTACTGGAACTTGCGTACTTGCGAATGGAAAGAAAAACAAAACATACTTGTATGCACTAAGCAGCATAGCAGTGGTGGGAAAAAACCTTGGTGAGAAAGGGCAGTTAAATTCAATTTAACTCTGGAAACACCATGCTGTCTTTCATGAAGCTGGCAATAAAGTCAACAAGTACACTATACTGCCAAAAGTTCTCCCCTTTTGCTGTTACAAATACATGCACTCTTCTGGAAAGACCTTTCCCTAGATTTTGGAGTTCAATTTCGAGTTTGTTCAGTGTGGTTGAGGTCAGTGCTGTATGCAGGACACTCAAGGTTTGCCACTCCAAACTTTGAAAACACTCCTATCCTGGAGCTCAGTTTGTCCACAGGGGCATTCCGTTCTGGAGTTTGGGGAAGGAACACACATAGATGAGAAATGTACATTCAACTGGAGAAAAGAAAAAAAACTGAAGCGAAGAATAACCGATTGCGCTTTTATTTCCACTGATGTACAGCGTAATGTTTAAACTCATCTTATAGCTAAAATTATACCTCCATCATGAACTCTTGTCTTGTTATACGAAAACAAGTCTTAAAAAAAGTAAAAGAAAAAAAAAACCTGGGGAAAAAAAATAGTTCCGATAGATTTAATTCTGAAGATAATCTCTTAAAAGGATTGCACATTACCTTTTAAATGCAATTTGATATTCATACACAAAAAGAAATTAGCTAAAGTCTGTAAAACAGTGTAAAACATTTGTGAAAATTACCTGCATAATCCGCAAACCATTTTATTTTTTAAATATTCAGTGTTTCATTCATATGAATATGAACACACACACACACACACACACACAACCAGTCTATTACTGTTTTCTCCAAAATACTGGATTCAAGAGAAAGATTCCCTTTGCTTTAAATTAAACGGAAGAAAGAAAGAAAGAAAAGAATTTAGTATAGAGTCGTATATTTGATAAATGTTCTCACACGAACAAAAACCTGTAGCAGTTCAAGTTTACAAAGCCCAGGATCGAGGAACTGGCAGGAACAGAAGAGACTTAATGCTTCATACCATGTTGGACCAAGTCTCTTTCTAAAACCATTTTCCCACAAGTTTCACACTGAACTATATCAGCTTCATCACCTAACTCCACCAGTGTGCTCTCCAGACCAAGATCGTTGTCCTCATGAGGTTCGTCTGTCTCGTGTACGTCGTCCTTTGATGCTCTCTCTTCCGGGTTTGAGGAGACTGATGCTGAGATTTGATCCTCTTCTGTCTGTCTCTGAACGGTTGAACTGACAAGCATGCCTGCTGAAGAATCAACACCAGGACAACAAGGCTGCATTTTTACAGCACTAACACTCTGTCTCTCTGTGTTTGCTAGTGAGGAGTTTTCCACCCTTAATGCACTCGGCTTTTCACCGCCTGCTTTTGTTTCTGCGTTGTCTGAAGCTGTAGGTGGCGGGGTTAATAAATTTTCCTTCGGCTTATTATCGCAAATATTTTTCTTCATCATGCTCAAGACCTGTGCAATCTCCAGGTTGGACAAAATACTCTTTTTCTGGTCAGTCTTTGCATTCAGCCGAACAATTTGCATCACGGGTTTCAATTTCAAATTAGACTCTTGTTCACGCTGTTTTATCACTGTGTATATTTTTGTTACTGAACTAGATGTGCATGGACGATCTAATAGTGTCCATGCTGTTTTCTCATTTTTCACAGACGGTAAAGGTATCAGTACGTTGGAGCTAGGCACCGGGCCAGCCATGTCTTTTAACAGCACTGTTCTGTCAGGCTCATTCTGTACTGAACAGTTATTCGAAGGTAATGGAATGTGAACCACTTGTGGAGACGACAAGCTTCGCTTAGAAACATCCGAATGAAGCTTTTGGGGAGCCTGGATGGCGCTGGATACAGACGAAGATGGTACTGGTAAAAGCATAACCAGTGGTACAGAAGAAACCGGCTCTTTGTTTGAAGTGAATGTAGTCAGACCTTCAGTAGCTTTTGTTTGGCCACCTACTGCAACAGCTGGACGTGACTGTACAAGCTGTGGGAGCGGTCGAATTTCCCTGCGTGTTGGAGTGACAACTGGTTTCTTACTTGGATTTGGCTTTTGCTTCTTTAAGGGAATCTGTAAAGACATCGGAATAAGTGATTATTTTTGTATTTCTGAGTGTAATTTACACAACACATCTCAGATCATTACAAGTTATATCCAAAATATGCACATAAATCTCCTCAAATTATTTTGATGCAGTGTGGATTAAGATTTCTGGAAGCTCCCATTTGTAAGATTTGTACAGATTTTGTTTCCTCCCAAGGTCCAAGGACATTTGGTTTCTGCTAACTGGCATTTTCAAATCTAGTGTGTGATCGGGTGTGTGAATGTGTGCGCTTGTGTCCTTTCACATTTCCTCTAGTCCCCTGATATCAGTACACAGAATAAGTGGTATAAATAATAAATAGATGGATTGTGTGCAGTACCTCAATGTAAAGCATGCAATCTGTAACCCTAACCATAATCAGAATGCGTAGAGAGCGCTCAGCTTTATCAGCTCATCATTAAGTGAAGATGGAAAACGGATGTAGAGGAGTGGAAGGCCACATCAAACATAAAACGTGATGCAGATGCAAAATGATTTTATCTATTTGCATCCTATTTATTTCCATCAGTGTATTGTTTATAAAATAAATAGAAAACATAAATGCTTGGCTCATCTGCATTCCAAATTAACCTGAGATTGCATCAAAATAATAAATTTCTGTATTAATGTACAAAGTTTAATTATAACATTCTATTTTATAATGACAAATGCACACTACTTGATTTTCAAATTCGCTAAAGGCTGTGCTGCTCACGCTACACGACTTTTCTATACAATATACTGTGTGTGTGTGTGTGTGTGTGTGTGCATGCATATATACTTTATATATAAAGGTTTATATAATGCTGATTGCCAATTTGTGTATAGTTTAAAACTGCTTGTTTCACTAGTGCATTGATACCATCTAAGTTTTCCTTCTTTCTCCAGTGTCATGATCAGCCTGCCTGCTTTACTTTTGAAATGCTGGCCTCACTTTCCTTTAATGGAAAAATGGCGGTGTTTAATCACGAAAGGCGTTCTGTTTTTGCAGGACAACGCATGACCTTATACCGCCCACCTATTTATACTTGCACATCAATGGAACTCAGCCAGGAGTTATTGCCACATCCAACCTACAAGATGTAAGATGAGTAAGACTGAGCAACCTCAAGATGGTTTTTGGAATTTTTGTCTGTCTGTTTGTGCATGCATCACATAAAAATTATTGAACAAATTTTAATGGGGTGTTCACAGGTTTATATGGCCGAGCTTGAGGTAACATATATGCTTTGTTTCATTGCATGAAAAGTACTTTTAAAAGGCCATATATAATAATAATAATAATATTTTTTAAAAACCCATAAAATTTGCCTTTGAAATAATCAATAGTTTTTCTCAAAATTCAACAGATGGCGCTGTGCTTTTTTTTTTTTTTTTTTTTTTTATATTCGCTTATGAGTGTGCAATTCAATTCAATGTAAACAAAGTCGTGGGAACATCTAGTATTAGATATCGATTTTGTTCTTGTTGTATCAACTGTTTATTAAATGATTAACTGTTCATGGAAAAGCGTAATAGATTACCTCTGCTGGATTCACAAGCCCACAGGTTTTGAGATGGCTGTCATAAGCCTGTTGATGACAAAACCCAACGCCACACTTTTTACAGAGACACGGCCGCTGAGCCACATGACCTCCCATGTGCGACATGAGCATAATGGATGAGCGGAAACCCATGCCGCACTCCGCGCACTTCAGGATCCTCTGATGCGTCCCGGCGTGCTTCTTAAGTTCCTCTGAATTGTCAAAGACCTGCCCACACTCCATACACCGGATGTCATTAGTCTTTGAGCTCGGAGCAGTCTGATGACCCCAGCAACCCGTGTCCTTCTTGTGCTTCAGGAAGTCCTCTTGACTCTGGAAGACGACGAGACATGCCACGCATTGCAACTGCTCCGGTTTACACTCGTGCTTCATGTAAAGAGAGGACAAGCGGAAATGCCGCTTGCAACGTATGCAGGTGTACGGCAACAGGCCCAGGTGATGAAAGCTGTGGCGCAGGAGCACGGCTTTTGTGGAGAACGCCAGGCCGCAGTCCGTGCAGACGAACATGCCCTTTTTGTGACGCTTGAGATGGTAGAGCATGGAGCTGCGATGGCGGAAGCTGTGTTCGCATTTGGGGCAGGGGTAGCGTTTAGCGCGCCGCTTGTGTGTCTGCACGTGTTTCTCGCACTCCACCAAGCTGGTGAAAATGCGCTTGCAGAGATCACACTGATAGAACTTGTCCTCGAAGTGGTTCGTGTCCAGATGGTGCTTCAGGTCGTCCTGTGTTGCAAACTGGGCCGTGCAAATGACGCACTGAAGAGTGGACGCTTGTCCGTGGGAGCGTAGGTGCTTGCGATAGTTCACGAGGTGACAGAACTGCTTGCCACATTCGGCGCAGCGGTAGAGACGAACGCCATTATGTACATGCAAATGTTCATGTAGGAGGAACATCGTGGGAAAGCTGAGGCTGCACACCTTGCAGCGGTGCTCTTCCCAACCGTTTGGATCTGAGAAGACAGAACAGTAACTGGTAACTTGTTCACTGCAGAGAGTAAAAATAATACATTTTATTTATAATGCACTTTATATTTGAAGCAAATCTCAAAATGCTACAAATTAATTCGACCCGAAAGCTCTGATAAAAAGATAAGTTTTAAGACCAGATTTAAAAGCATTAACAGTCTGTGGCGTCCTCAGATACTCAGGGAGAGCATTCCACAGTCTAGGTGCAGCTGAGCAAAAAGCCCGATCTC
>JAOVVB010000046.1:30033088-30048022 GCA_028570985.1 Heterobranchus longifilis
ACACACACTTTAGCTAAAATAGTATACTTAAGACAGAAGAAAAAATTAAATAAAATCCATTAAAAAAATGGAAGAGTCTTAGATACATGTGGTAACAATAAATTATACATGGACTAGCCCCTGGTAAATGCATATGTTCACATAATCCATATGTTAAATAAGGGTAAAAAAGGGTCTCTGAAAGTAAAGGAAAAATGAACAAGAGAGCTAAAATTTGCACTCTGTATTTAGCTGTTATATACTTTGGGTCTCAATACATATAAACCAAGCAAAACTGCTTTTTTAATTAGAGTTTAAAAATTTTAACTGGTGGCTACACACTCTGATGTAGTGTCTCAGAGATTACTTACAAAAGTGTAAAAACGCACAAGTGGCTCACTTGGGCCTGGCAAACCAATGTGTATAACTTGCTACCCTGTACTATTCCTACTAAACAACTTGTGGAACAATGTATTAGGCTTCAAATGTATTAGGCACTCAACATGTGATTCCAACAAGTGAAAAGTATAGTTATATTCAACTGGGTTCTATAACTGAGTATTACAGTTATGGTTATTATATTACTTTTGCAAGCAAGTTAAGTAAATAATAAGATTTTTCTTTCGTTTATTGGTGTTTGTTCTTTTAATAATGAGAGCAGATTAAACCATCATTCTGCCCTACACCAGACAACACCAAGAAACAAATCAAGAAGGTTAATAAAATCAAAATAATAAAAACATTGGTTTAATATGGCTAATGATCAAAGCAGTTTAGCAGATTCATGTAGTTCCTTGATTGTGAAACTTCAGGAAGCAGTTGTGATTGCGAGATATACAGAGGAAAACACAGCATTTAAGACAACGTACTCTAGACATTTGCTCACAACCTCCAAATCTACACCTAGCCTCTTCACCCTCGGAAAGTTGTTCTGGCCAGTGACCCAAACCATCATATCGTGTGACTGCATCAGGTAAAGGGGTCTCAAAGACATCCAAATGTCCTGCGGAGGCATTTGATCCAAGCTGTGCTGGTATTGGGAGATATGGAGGTGAGGAGTCTTGCACAGCAATATGGCTGGAATGAATTAAAGCTTTAGAAACTTCCAGTCGGAAAGCCATAAGTGACAGTGGCTCTGAAGGATGGTTTTGATTTTGCTTGTACTGTAGCCAAGAATTAACTAATGCCAGATCAATAAGGTCCCAAAGAACAGACTGTGGCCAGGCACTGGGTGATGGGCTTGTGCAGGGTGTGCGATAAAGGCTTCTCAAATCTCTGTTCAGATTTGCAGCTTTGATGGCTCTCTCAAAACCACTGACGAGCGATGTTGAGCGTGACTTTTCCTTTGTTACTGCTGACAGAATAAAGCCATGATGGCATCTGAACAGTTTCAGTTTACCATCGGACGTGACAAACTCATCACCTATTTGCCCCCTAGCACCACCAACTTTTCCAGCACTGCGCACTCCTGCCTCTAGAAGATGCTCCAACATGGAGGGCGTTGATAGCTCAGGCTTGCAAAGAAATACCATTCCTTGATTATCAGTTTTTTCTCGAGAAACCATTTTCTCAACAATCTCCTCTCTGTTACAGTCACTGACTCGCAAGTTAAAATCCATGACCAATCCAGCAGAATTTATCATGACTGTGTGATGTAATGAGTGTGTTGGGTGTCTCTGAAAAGGAAGGAGATACTGGTCAACTCCATAGTTTCCGTTTCGTTTAAGTGCTTGACACCCTTCTCGAACACCGTTCACTATTGCCTCAACCTTCCATAGGGGATCTTTCTTTAATATCAAAACGTCTGTGCAATTCGGTGCGTCTTGATCCTTATGTGTATCCTGTCCATTGCAGTTTAATCTTTCCCCTCCAAGACTGGCGAATCTTAGATTAGATGCAAGTTCAGAAAACATGTCTGCAGGCATGGCATCAGCAATCAGTGGCACTCTGGTTAACTCATCCCAGTACAGCTTCACACTTGGAAACTAAGTGTTAAATGGAAAGAAGGAGAAAGTTTTAGCATAAATCTGGATTTAGCATTTAGCACAAAAGGTAGAACAATTTATATTATTTATTTTTAATTTTCACTTTGGTCTAAATGCCAATTTAATCAAAATTATACACAGGCAGCTCTAGAGTTAGTGGCACACTTGATAAAGAATTACTTTAACTAGATAATCATAATCATACACTGATGGAAAAAAAAAAAAGATTTTTTACCAAAACCACATGTCACAAATATCGACACCCCTGCATATATAATATTTAAAAGACAGAATTTTTTTTATTCACCACCAAACACATAACTACTACTACTCTCCTAATCCAGGAACTTGGTCCTCTCTTGTGAACTCTCATATTCGGGTCACACCACAGATGTACAATGCGGCAATCATCTTCAGAGTTTAATTATGTGGTCAATTAAACTTTTTTTCACGTTGGTCTGGATAGATATTTTGGATTTTTATCCAGGTAGAATATTAATCCAAGAACTAGAAATAGCTTCCAAACAAATGTATAAAGCCATATGTATTCTGTCGTTCTCTGTACCACTTGTCCTGTGCAGGGTCTTTGGAGGCCTGCAGCCTATCCCAGGGGACTTGGGCACTAGGTGGGGTACCCCTGGAGAGGGGTGCAAGTCCATCGCAGGCCATAAGCACGCACACACACTACGGGAAATATGTAAATGCTACTTAGCCTAATCTCCATGTCTTTGGACTGTGGAAAAAAAACTTGAGTACACAGAGGAAAGCCACAAAAGACGGAGAGAACATGCAAACTCCAGGTGACACAGACCCAAGGCGAGTCCGGAATCCCCCAACCTGGGAAGTGCAAGGTCACAGTGCTAAAGGTAGCCATATTTTGATTTTAAAATGTTCTAATAATTATTTATTAAGTCATTACCATGTATTGTATCCTAACAAAAGTCCTAGTTCCTTTAGAGAGCCACACCGCCTCCTCTATAAAGGTCCTCAATCATAATAAACTATTTTGCAATAATGTTTCCTGTTGTATTCATTGCCAAAAAGCTGTTTGTTTCATCTGATCATAAAATCTCACTAATTCAAGTAGTATACAGTGAACTATAGCTGCTTAGGTTTGTTGATGGACAAAAGAACAGGCTTTCGTCTCCAACTACGATCGTGAACAAACGCTGCAAAATATGTGTCCTCTTCTACAAAGGATCATTACAGCCCCAATATCTTTCTGTATTTCACTTTCAACAGTGAAATACAGGCATTTTCAGCCACGTACCTATTCTTCGTAGGACCACTGTTTGATCTTAACACAGGGCAACACACTTTTGTCTCTTTTCCTTTGTGCATTCTCTACACTTTCCCATGCTGATAAATGACTAAGGGAATCAGGTTTTTGTTTGTTTTTCTTGTGAACCAGGAAGTCATGAATGAAAATTCAAACAATTTTAATACGGCACTAAATAACATCTGACCCTCACAGCCACATGCTAACCTTTCCCAAATTGTTGCAACAAAGTTGGAAATGCAGAATTGCTTATAATGTGTTTATTGTTATAATTGTATAAATATAGTGGTTTTAAATATAATTGTTTGCTGTGGCATTACAAATTCCATTCCAAACTAAAAAGTCTGTCCATTTCCCCGTTCTTCCCTTGTTTGTATGGCAATGCACTTTCCTCCTGAGACTTTTGGAATGTTTGTATTTTGTATGGTATTTTTTCCCCTTGAATCAATTTGACCATTTTTTTAACTGTAATTATAAAATATATGCTAGTAATTCTTGAGCTGTCTGCATACATCTCACTTATTGAAAAAAGCCCTGACACAAAATCTCCTAAAAACATAAAAGAAAATGTTTGACAAAGGAGGATCATACAGAACTGTTTAATGACAGAATTCCATCATTAACCTTCAGTTTAATTGTAATGAGAAACATGGTGAATAATGAGGCCAATCCTAAGAACATTGGGAATGAGAAAATACACCTCAGATGATGTGCACACACGCCACATATCAGATGTGCTGTTATTCCTACACCATTTCCATGATTTGGATGTGGTACTCTCAAGTTCATGCTGCAAGTCTGAATTATTGTAAAAAAAAAATTTAAGGTTAACAAAAGTAGAAAATTTACTTTGTTACGATACTTGAGTGCATATTCCACATATCTGTACTGTACTCGAGTTCTACTTCACTACATTTCTGCATGGCATTGCCTTCAGCCATGTGTAGCATTTTAAGTGGGAATATCGCCACCTGTTGACTGTTATGTTTAAATGTGTGATCACTTTTCTCTCCAGTAAACAGTAAGGAGGAAGCGAGGGACGGAAGAGAGAGACTTAAAGGCTACTGTGAGCTAATACAAGCTCAGTACTTTTGATACTTAAGTAAATTTGAAGATGAGTACTTGTGTATTTTTATTCAGGTAAAGATGTAAATGAAGGACTTGTATTTTTACTTTATTATTATTTTACTGGTTAAGTACAAAATTTGTGCACTTTGCCCACCAGTGAGCGTTAACTACGATACAATGTTGAACACAGCTAAAATAACTACAGTATAACGGTCAATATTTATATACCTGGTTGAATGCTTTTACTCACCTTTAAGGTTCCCATTGCAATGTGGATTCCTACAAACTGGGCCACCTCCTTTTCAGTGACAGGCTTTGTCAATTTTGAAGCTTGCCCTGTGCAAGCTGCAATATCTTTCCATATATTCCAAGTAAAATACTGAATGAAGTAGTCGATAGGCTCACAATGCTCTTCATTGCCTGTCGGTTGGTCATCTGCTTCAGGACAGCCTGAAACTCTACTGAAAAAAAAAAAAAAAAAAAGAAGGTACACATCAGAAGGCAGAAGGTATACTTTTACTAATATAATTATTTATGGCAATAAGACTTACTTAGATGTTTTTGCATGCTGCTCACTGTCGATCGGCTCACACTGTCGCACCGCTCCATTAGCACAGATATCATGGTAACAAGACATGAGATGAGTTTCAGCTTCTGGCTCGGAGTGGACACTCTCGCAGTTCTCCATATCTGATGATCGGGAAAGAAACTGTAGAACATCTTCAGCACTCTGCTGCTCTGCACCAACATTGCCTACATGTGACAATCAAAAGTATTTTAAATGAAATTTTTTTTTACTTTGCTTGATATCACACTGCCATGATATAGAGCAGAAAAAATAAGCTTCAGTGAAAGCAAAAAAAAAAAAAAATCTATTACTTTATAGCCATACTGCTGTTACTTACTGTCTTCAGGGCTTGTGTATAAATTATGGTGCATTTCCATTTGTGAGCATCCTATCCTCATATCACACTCCTCTAATCCAGATACACCCCCTACAGATTAGCAGAAGAGACGTTATCTGTTGTCTAGAACTTCAGTTCCAAATTGTCATTGACTTCAAATATTTATTGATCTTACATGGTCGAGTCCTCTCTTCCATCACTTCTGAACCTGAGGTGCCTTGATTAGTAGCTTGAGGCTCCACCATCATCTCCCCCTCCTCTTCCTTTACAGGGTAGAAAATACACTGCTTGGCAGTAGACTGAGCCACTGTTGGGGAACCAGAAGAAACTCCAACTGCAGAACGATCTGTTTCTTTACAGTGTGTGAGAAACAGCAATGAAACACCAAAAACAAGAGACATTAACATACAAAACAAACAAATTAATTAAGAAAAATACATACCTGGACATGCATTATGATCAGTTTGCATATCTTGAGCTTCCTGTGAAATCAGAGGATCATTTGAAATTTGCTGATCTTCTGCTTTTACCAAAATCATCTGGACTCCTTGCAAAAAATCTCCATCGTTAGCCTGAACATCCTGGGGTGTGAGAATAGATGGACTGACTTCTGTTTTCACATCAGTAGAGGTGCCACCAGTAGTTAATCCATTATCTGCCTGAAAATTAAAAAATTCAAGATTCAAGTTTTATTTGTGACAGTAGTGAAATGCAATTGCAACAACTTCAGACTGTGCAGATTAAAAAATTAAGAAAATAAAAACTCTAAAAGAATAATATATGTATAACTTATATTCTTGTCTCCCAGTTTTGTTGCACACAGGTTATACTGTGCAAATATACAGAAAGCGTAAGTAACACTATTTCCTTGCTTTAATATAAGTTATAAGTCGTGATAAGTGCACACGATGGAAGAGTTAAATACCATAAAATGTTAACATAACCAACAAATAAAAAGCACAGTCGTAGCGGAGCACCCCTTAATTAAGACAAACGTTATAAAAATTCATCTAAGTATTAAAAAAAAAATCTTGATATAGACCATTGTGTTCGTCCTGAACACAGTATGTGACTTAAGTATGCAAATTTTATATACAGAAAGTTTTTAGCCAAATGTACTATTTAGACCTATAAACAAGATTAAACATATTGGATACAGAAAAACATACCTGCTCTTGAGTTCCACTCTGGCAGTGTACAGTGAGTCGTCCCTTCTTTGAGCTACTGGAGGAACGCCTGTTCTTCTCATGTTCTCCAGACTTCTGAGTTAGAGAACCACTTCCTGGTTTCATCATCTCCAAAGCACTTGTAGTACCAGGTTGTGGTAACACAGACACTTCCTGAGCTTCTGAAGATTCCTTCAAGGCTGCAGTGGCATTAATGATTTTTCTCGTTTTGAGTATTTCTTCATTCATTTCCTCACTGTTACCCGTGAGTGAATAAAGTTCAAAGACAACCCGGCAGTCTTCTTCACTGGCAACCAGCTCTTCTGTATGTCTCTTTTCAGCAGAACATCTTTTTCCAACTTGTCTCTTTCCCCTACCTTTGCTTCCTCGTCCTCTTTTCCCTTTTGGAATAGAATTGTTTTTTTGCCTGGCTAGTGTCTGAACAGATATCTCGTCTGCCTCTTGCTTAATCTCCGATTGCTCTGTTATGTGAGATCCAGCATTATGAGGAGATCCTGGATTCAAAGTTTTTAAAGGCAGTTCGTTCTGAACAAAGGAAATTTTGTGACCAAATGTGTTGTGGTTTGCTTTTCCTTCCTGTGAATCAGAGACCTTGAGGGCGATATTTAGAGAGGGGGTATATAATTTAGAAGATACATGGGAATCTTCTTCATTTTTGTCCAAATTGATCAAATGCACATCTGAAGGCAGTGCCCTTTTAATATTCATTCCTTCCTGTGGCTCAGACAATGTAAGTGAGTGTATGTCTACATTCTCTTGTTCAGCTATCTTAACTTCATCTGTTTCAACATGATCGGCAGAAGATTCACCAGCTGCTTTTTTATGTCCAAGCGGAGGCTCTTGATTAAGACTGTTGTGGTTACCCTCTCCTTCAACAAAAGTTGTCGTCACTAGAAAAGAAGGCGAAGGACTGAGGGCTGGGAAAGAAAGCCTGGGTTCATTCCTTTGTTCGTCCCCCAAACCAATCACTCTCATTTCTGAATCTACGTCCCAGTCTGTTGGTACATGCATTTCAAAGTCACTCGAGTGAACTGCACTTGCGAGCATTATTTCATTTGACCTCAGGCTAACTGCGCTCATTTCGGAAACATCACAGGGCACAACAGAGTGAAACAATGCCATGTGCTCTTGTAAAGCAGATACCTCCGAAAAGCTCTTCCCACAATCATGGCAACCAATTACGAGCCGAGAATAAGGAGGGCTTAATGCAATTTCCTGATCTATTTTTGCAGAGGATTTACGCTTTCTCCCAGCTTTTTGTTTTGCCCCAGAGGGAATGTCACTGTCGACATGAGATGTGTGCAAACGAGAAGAATCCACTTTGGATTTCTTTACAATTGTTTTTGACTTCTTTTTCTTCTGGCTGGGTGCTTGCAGTGATTTTTGTGTCCCTTTCTTTGCTGGCTCTACTGTTGTCTCGTGGTCATAAATTTCTTTTGTTTGACACTTATGTATTAGTTGGTGATCTAAACCTGTCGTCTTAGCATCCAGCTTGTGCACCTTCAGTTGTGGTTGTTTATGACCTTTTAGCAAAAGCAAGGCCTGTTGCTTTATTTGATCGATGACTGGGGTCTCGGATACATTTTTATCTTTCCCCCTTTGTTTTGCTAACTTGTAGGTTTTCTTACTCACCTTATTTACTTTATTTACGGTGATCTTACTCTTTGCTTTCTTTTGAGATTTTGCCTCAGGAACTTTACCTGACTTTTTCTTCTTCGGCACAGGGGTTTCATCTTGATTTGACTCCTGAGTAGACTTTCCTTCCTTTGCCATATCTCTCTGGTTTTCAGATTTTCTTTTTTGAGGTTTCCCTCTGTGTGCTTGTTCTGACACCTTCATTACTTTTTTATCACAGGGGAAATTAAGGGCCTGGGTGAGTCCAGAAGACTTTTCAGTTTTTCTTCCCTTTTTGTGTTTCCGTTTTAAATTTTCAATCTCCTTTTGTGACAAAACAGGCAAATTTCCTGGATCAATGTCTTCTTGATCTTTATATGGACTATTTTTGGAAATATTTAAAAGTTTTTGCTTTGAATATTTTTTCTTATTTTGTTTAGATCCAAAGTGGTTCTTTGTCTTCTCTTGTTTTTTCGGTTTCCTTGGCCCAGCTTGAATTTTCTGATTAGGTGTGATGGGTAATGAACTTTTTGCAACTTTATCCTGAGTTTTCAAGTGCCGGGACTTCACCTGCTTTTTAGAACTCTTCTTCTTAATTGGCAATGACTTCTTAACCTTTGAGGAATCCTCTGCCAAAAGAGTCTGGTTGTTGGTTTCCACTCTGTTGCCTTGCTGTACACCTGATTTACTATAGGGTTCCTGCTCCAAAAAAGAGCTTTCTTGGTCAGGCTGTATTTTGCAAGGAGAATGGTTATTCATGTTTAATATTTGATCCTCTGGTGGTGAAATTTCATCAAAATTCTGTTGCTTCAACTGGGCTTCATTGTTTTGACTATCATCAAGTTGAGGATTCCCTTGCTCAGTTCTTGGCTGAGGTTCTACTAAGAAATTTGTTGCCTCGATTGCATTTTGACAGTGAGACTTATTGAGTTTATCTAAATTTGCAGGCTCAGTTTGTTGCTCAGGTTCTACTCCTACACCCATTACCTCGGGTGCCTCTTGAGTTTGAGGATCTGCACTGGTGTCAGAGATAACCTCACTCTCCTGCACAGTTTGGATCTCAGGTTCAATTGTTGAGTCTGTAGCTTCAGAGACCTTTTGACTTGGTTCTGCATTAGTGTTGGCCTTCTCTGACAAGGCGATGTCTAGTGGCTTGGCTGCCGGTTCCTTCTCACTTATGCTACTTTCAAAATCAGTTGTCAAATATGAATTGTTCTCTGGTTCTGCTGTTTTAACATCTATTATGTTATGAATCTGCTGGTCCTCTGTTGTAAGGACAAGTGGATGACTGGCTTCCAACTGAGGCGGTAAAATGTCCTTTTCGCTCAGTTCTGGCAGAAGTTCATACTGAACCTCATTTACCAGTTCTGCTGTGATGTCTGATTCAACAACTGTGACATGGTTCTCTGCAGAAATAGTTGTCCCACCATCAATCACAGTTTGCTCTTGTTCAATAGCAACTTCAACCTGTAATGATTCTAATAATACGTCTTGCTGAATTCCAGTAGATGATGTTCCTTCATGTTCTTTTTCATCCTCTGCTTGCTGAAGTCCAGTTTGTTGTACTGTTGGCTGCGTGAAATCAAAATGCAAAGGTCGTATAAGGCCTTGTGGCTGTTGCATTCCATTGCTTGGTGTCTGCAAAGGTAACTGATCAACTCCAAGAATGACAAGCTGATTTACTTTCTGGACATTTCCCATTTTCTCTATTAATCTTTTAATATGTTCAACTCCAAGTGGGCTTATTTGCGGTACTGCCTGTCCAACAGCTTCCACGTGTGGTAAAGGTAGTTGAACTACTTCAGTCAAAGATGTAACACACAAGCCTCCTCCTCCCACAGCACTGTTGGATGATGTAATGGTTGAGCCCTGTGAGTGCTTTGTCCTATAGTGGTGCAGCTGTGATTTGGCCGTCTTGAAAGACTCGTTACATTGTGAGCATGAATATTTCTTGGTCGATATACCTGGAAGTAAAAAGAAATGCCTTTCATTTTAAAAAGGACAAACCATATACATTCCCAATAAATGTATTTTGCATGCAAAAACTTTCCATCATGCTTTTGGGAAGGCCCTAAAGTGGTCTTTTCTACACTGACCGGCCAAAAAAAAAAAGTTAGCATTTAGATTTAAGAAAACAAGTACTTTGGATCCTTTGGTTGAATAATTAATGCAGTGATTAATATGTTTCGGCTGGATAATTTTTTTTACCCTGCCTGGTGGAATACGTAATGTCTCATTCCTTAATCACCCAAGTTACTGTGTTTCAGAAGGGTCAAAATATCAGCCTGGGTCAAGCAAAGAAAACATCTAAAGTGACTGCTTATATTACTGGAATGGGTTTAAACTCAAGGAGTGTAGAAAAGGAAGTGCAGGAGGTACTCATTAGGCATACTGACCACTGTAAAAGCCTCTGGAGGCAGTGTCATGATCTGGTGTGGCTTCAATTGGTCATGCTTAGGATCAGTAATGTTACATGGCAATAAAACAAAGTCAGTCGACTAGCTGAATGCATCATGATATCCCATTACATCGATTAATCCCATACATAGATTATCCCCTACAACATCTACAACTAAAGTTTAGATTTATATTTGTATAGCTAAGTTTTTTTTATATTTTGTTCTTTTACATCTATATTTTCTATAGTTCTTATCTTCTATACTGTAGCTATATTTTCTATAACTAAGGTTTTTCTATATTTTATTCCTTAATTTATTCTTTAATTTATTTCTTATTGATGACCTTTTTTTAAGGTCAGGGGAGGTCGTGTAAGCATTTCACTGCATATCATCCTGTGTATGACTGTGTATGTGACAAATAAAATGTGAATTTAAAATGCAGTTTTTCCTTCCCTGATGACATGGCCATAGTCCAGGATGACAATACCAAGATTCATGAGGCTAAAATTGTAAAGGAGTGGTTCTAGGAGCTTAAAGAAATAATTTTCACACATGAATTGGCCACTATATTTGTCCTAACCTTCTCCTAACCTCTACAATGTACCATGAGTACAACTGTGTTGCTAGCAAACGTTTAGTAACATTAAAGGCACCAAAACAGGTTTTGAAAAATTCAGCTTATGTAATGTTAGTTAAATGACAATAACACAGTCTCGTTCGCAGAATAAAAAGCATCTGCAGTTCAGGATGATGCCCTGGCACAGTCCAGGCCGGTGTTGTTCCAGAAAGTGACCGGCTGCCAAGACCTAACTGGACTCCTTCGATGCGTGTGTTGCATATTGACTACAAGCACAAACCAAAGACTTTATTCTGGTAGGTATAGGATTGATGTTTTATATTTGCTTGCCCTGTTCCTTTTTAATTTGGTTATTACACCCACCAACATTAACATGCAGCTTCGGTTTGTCGCTGCTTTGCATAAATTTCAGCAAAGAACTTTTCTGAAACAGAAATGAAAAATCTCACTCACTTTTATGTTATTTCTAAACTTTCTTCAGCTTAAACAGTGCTTTGTTCTTAGAATCGGGCATGTACTTTGATTTACAAGTTAAAAACAGCAGACTAATTGGCTGTTGTAATTCGTTTATGTCTGGCGTGTGATTGTAGCTGTTAGATCTATCCAGTAAAGTTGACCAAAACCTACCACTGCTATCAACATAAATTTTATCGCAATACCAATTTTATATATCATTTTACTGCCCATCCCTACGTGCCACTATCACTCCCTGGAATACTATATAATGCACTCTTTTGCATTATCATCATTGACTGCAAAGGTAAGACCAATTCTTTTTTTTTTGGTTATACAAAGAACAGCAAAAAAAAAAAAAAAGAGACAAAGCAGAATGACAGCTTTTTTTTCTTGATATTTTCATGCGAATCTATTTGGAACATGGCAAATTTTGTTAAAACAAATTTTTTGTAAAAGATTCTTTTCCCTTCACGCACTCAAAATGTATTTCCACTCTCTCCCTCTCTCGTGCTCTTGTATACTACTGTCTGAACAGGGCCAGGCATGTACTATTCTAATTGATATAACTTACTGTATTAGTTACTTAAGCCTGAAGTGTTGATTCTAGCTGTTACACAGAGAAAATAGATTGAAAACTAAAGAGAATTAGACTAGAATTTAGACTTAGAATTTACGCAACATAGCCATGCTATATCCAACATTAACATGCAGTTTCTGAAAAAACGTGCCGTGCTACCTCCAGCAAAGTGATATTGCTTTTGTACAACAGTTCCACAAACACCACTTATTATCAACAAATTATGACTTGTTTATTTACTTGACCAGTTATTTTGCTTTACCGACACATATCCTTCTGTGACTGGCAGAGATGGTGACCGACAGTTAGTGTAATTAACAGGGGTGAAAGTAGTTTCAAACTTCTACTGGTACTATGAAGCCAAAATAAATAAAAATAACAAAACTGTAAGGTTGGCATGTCTGTACATTGAAGGTATTTGCAAAATAATTATTTGGACAGATGTCAGATAAGTAATCAAGATGGTTTTCAGAATTTTTGTCTGTCTGTGCACGCATCACGTAAAAACTACTAAACGAAATTTAATGGGGTTTTCACCCCATTTTTGGCCGAGGTAACCTACTCGCTTCATCACAATCGGGCCACAGGAACAGAGATATGCTAATTTGAAATTTAAATGGAAAATGCGCTTATATCATTTAAACAAAAACAACAAAAAAAAAACAGCTTGAAAAAAATTCACGTCCATCTTAAAATTCAGCAGATGACGCTGTACATGTCTTTTATACGCACTTATGAATGTGAAATTAAATTTCAATAAATGTGCCTGCGACTTCGTTATCACTTAATGTTTTTATAAAAAAATTGCCTTTTTGGTTTTCCAGTGAATACATCCTGCACTCAAATCTTATTGTGTCGCAATATTCCCAGGTTTGTTCTCTGGGTAAAACTTAAACACACAGATGTTTACTGGGAAATGCAGAACAGGAATTGAATTGCAATTATCAACATTTTTAAGTAGTGGGCCATATGGTTCAGCATCTGGGGGGAAACTCTATAGGTGTACACTATAGCTCATTTACTTATATAATAAAGAAATGGATACAGTATAACAGTGATCATGAATTCTATGATGACTAAGTGCGATGGTTTACATGTGAACGCATTTTACTACACAATTTTCCATCATGAAAACAATAGTATGATTCACCTTTATGTCAGTTAATAATACGCTATGTTGATGGAAAGTTTATGCATGAGGACAATGTGCCATAAGCCTAAGTGTTAGAGAAAGAGTACTACTTACCCTTACCCCTCCTTTTCTTTGTTTTGCTTGTGGCATTTGTCAAGTTTTCTACACCTTCCGTCCCCTCATTTTCATGTGCTTCCAGATGCTTTTGCAGAGCTTTGGGCATGGTAAATCTCTTGCCACACTCTTTATGTATGCAAACGTATGGCCTTTCTCCAGTGTGTACTCGCTGGTGGTACTTAAGCAAAGTAAGGGTCTTGAAGAGCTTGCCGCATTCTGAGCAGGTATATCCCTGCTTGTTATAGTGTACCTTTTTATGGCTTGTAAGCTCGGACGATCGACTGAAAGCTTCCCCGCAAATGGGGCACTTAAATGGCTGCTTCTCTGTGTGAGCGCGCTGATGCGCCATGAGCTCCGTAGAACAGGTGAAATGTCGATCACACACATAGCACGCGAACAGCGCATCGCCTAGAATGCACTGTTCATACTCAGAGGGGTGGTTCATTTTAAGGTGGCGCTGCTTGCTCTTGTTGTCACTGAAGATGATGTGGCACTCCAGGCATTGCAGTGAGAGCTGAGATGCTGAAAAACGTTCATACACTATTAACTTAGCAAGTTCAAGTCCAGTGTAATACAGGTAAAGAAACAGAAGAAAAACACAACTATGACGCTACTTAAAAGCTAATGTCTTGGATACACGAAAATCAACAAAGAGGTCAGGAAAAACTTACAGGTGAGAGGCATCACTGTAGGCTTGGACATGTCCAGTTTTAGGGGATCCATTCTGTCCTTTTTTGGGGGGATAAACTTTCTGACACTTGCACCCACTTTAGAGATTCCTGTCTCTCCAGGAGCTATAGGGCTAGATGTAACATCTTCAAGGGACTCTTCACATGATGGGGTTTCAGCTGAACCTTCTGACACTTCACTGGGATTTGAGTCTGGTACTGAACTGCTGATCGCCATTATCTCATTTGGCATACCTTGATCTGGATACTGATTTGGCTCAACAGGGTGACTGGTTATTTCGTCTTTAGTAGCCTTGTATGTTGGAACTGCAAGCACACTTTCCTCTGGCATGTCCTCCGCTGGAGATATTGGTTCAATTATTGCTTCTGATGGGACATAAAGGTCGATTTTCCCCTCGCCCAGACCAATGACCTGTGCTGTGAGGTCCTGATCTAATGCTGTTTCTGCGGGAGACACGTTCTCCAACTCTAGAGTTATACATCCTTTGGCAAGAAACAGATCACTGACTGACTGACTGGCGAGCTCCATGATCCTAAAGGATCCTCCAAAAGGATTTGGATGAATGAAGACTTAGAAGTAGTAAAAAACTCCTGAAATGCACACAACATAATAACAAAAAACTGTTAATGATGGGACATTTAACAAATGCAAACTGTTTAAATCACACAGTTTAGTACCACAGTGGTATGAAGTGGTATCAAAAGGTTTTGAGATTTGCGCACAACAGATCCGGCTGCTTTTGCTGTATGTTCCCCCACAGACGCCTTAAAACCTGGCAGTAGAATTCGCTATTAACAGTCTGGCCCCTGGGGATGAATTCTCAATGCCCAATGCTGCAAATGTCGAAAAAGAGGATGAGCATGCACACAGTCGATCTGCGGACCTGCCTCGTCTTTTTCGGTCATGGAAATGATGGGCTCTTCCACTTTGATCACCGGTAATGATCCCCGACATGAAGGACAGGTCATC
>JAOVVB010000046.1:30061107-30092729 GCA_028570985.1 Heterobranchus longifilis
GCATGTACCACTATCTTGGAGAACCTGTGCTGTCCTAGAGCCCTAAGATTACCTGCTATGTCCGGTGCTCTGGCTCCTGGGATACACCTAACCACTGCCGCTGGCGCCCCTAAAGGCCTGGCTAATTTCACATGCCTCAGTATAGAGTCTCCTATAACCAGAGCTCTTTCAGGTTTCTCAGCGGGTTGTCTCAGCATTACTGAGAAGAGCAAACCTGTTGGACACATGAAGCGCATAGAAGGTGTGCTCTGGCGGGCTAGCCTTAGCTTTGGCTGAACGAGTATGCCGCCGAGTCGTCACCCACTCACCCCGCTGTGAAGGCTCTAATGCCGGAGTCGGGGGCTGGTTATCTTCGCCTGCGGCACCCAGACTTTCCGCTATGGGAATAACACTGCTCTTGCGCTCTCTATCCCACTCTAAAGTTTGGATGCGCTCCTCTAACCCTAATATCTTCTCTGTCAGAGTGCTCACTAACACACCTATCACAAATAAAGTTATGCACTCTACACACTGAACAAGCGAAAAGGTAGACATGATAACGTACCTCTGTGTCTGAGTTTTAATTGTTTGATGATGGACTACGCTTGTTGATCTCAGGTGAGGAGATACGCTTGTTCTCCGAAAAAGCGCAAAAAACGGAAAAAGTCCAGTAGTATTGGAACGTAAAACTAGTTAATTTTGTTATTTAGTATAAAGGGAAAAGGCAGTATAATTTAAACGCTGATGCATTGGAGTGTGGCCGTAGAAATGTGTATCAGCTTACCCGATAGTGAGGTCGGGTACTGGTGTCAGGTGAGAGGACTTGCTCCACAATCTGCATTCCAGTACATTCTAAATTGTTTTAAGTGGGGCTGAGGTCAAGGTTCTTTGCAGGCCAATGAAGGAATTGGTTCTTCCATACCAATATTGAGAGGCCATGTCATTATTGACACTTGGAATAGCCCTAACTTAACCCCCTCCCCTTACAGCACCACTGCATAGTGGAACGTTTCATGATTCCAGTGAGGAGAGATTCTGGATAGTTGCGTGCTGCCAAAAATATGCAACAATAGTTAAGTTTGATTATTATTTACCATTTTAAACTGCCCTCCAACACCAATGAGTAAACTGCTACCTGCAGTACTGGCAACTCAGAGGAAAATTTGAGGGAGGAATACATTTAATTAAACAAATCAGTAAACTACAAAGAAATCCATTTCCAAACTCTATTTTGCTAAAACAAACCATTTTGTATTGTAATTCAAACTCTTGTCTAACGTTTATTTTAATGTAAAAGTGGGCACCATAAAACAAGTAGCATATTCACAGGTTTATTCACTCATCTTCATAGAATTATTTCATGTGTTTACATACACTACACATAATTACAACAGAGTTCTTTTCCAAAGACAGCTTACACATTATGTTTCTCTGTAAGAAATGGCTGTTTTTTATGTCACTGAACATTGGGAGGACAAAAAACAAAACAAAAAAAAGTCTCATTTTCAAACAGGTGATCACATCATAAAAGATGCAGTATGTAAATCATAATTATCACAAATTTACATTCAGTTTAATGCTTACTCAATGTAACTGAAATATACTGAACATGAAACCAAATGTTAAAAAAAAACATGTATAAAGCAATTAATAATTTAAAAGCATTTTTAAACAAATAAGTTCAGTTTTTTTAAGGCATAGTCATTAACCCTGTACTTATTTGACTTGGGTATGTACTGTCGGATTTGACCACAGAGTAAGCACAGTTATGAAATAATAATAATAATAATAAAGTACTGTTACTGAACAATGACAGTCCATGAACAGGAATCTACATGGAACATGTATGTACAGCACAATTGCAAATTAATTACAGCAGCTTGAAACATCTTAAAGTGTGGGAGGGGAGAGATAGTTACTCCAAAGACATGGTCCACCTGGTGTATTCACATGAGGAGTCCTTGAAGCCTGTAACCCAAATATCTGGCTAAATTTTCCATCAAAATGGTTACCTTGGTCAAAGCGCTTCATTTTAATGAAGTCTGCTGATCTTTGTTTAATTTATGTAATTCAAACTTGTCATCTGAAAATGAAGTTTCATCATTTGTCATTACCATTACTTATTAACATGTTAATATATATCAAAACTTAAAAGCAATTAATTAACCAGCTTATTATATACAGTAAATGACAAGACCACCGGTGCATGAAGGTGTCCAAAAAAATTACATACTGTTAAATATTTTCACCTCTAAATAAAGGGCTACGTTCCATACGAAATATTCCTTCCAAACTTCACTGTTGCTCAATGTAACATCTTCATTTTTGTTTAAATGCCACAAGCTTAAAAAAAAAATTATCTTGGACTAGACTTTGGATGTATAATATCTCTACTTTTTATTCATTATCACAAGGAGTTGCTGAATAACTAGGAAGCAACAGCATTAGAACATTTACAAGACAGTCTTCTTCTGTAAAACAGGCTGCTTTCCCTTGCAGATTTTAATTAAATGATTACCAAAGCTTGAAAACGCTTGATAACTTATCTTTTTCAATCCGCTACTATTGAAAACAGAGCAGGTGTAAAAATTAATCAGAAATGAGACAACTATTGTTTAAAGAGCAGCAAATGTAACATAACAGGCTATAATATAACGGTGGAGACTAACGGAGCGAAATCATCTGCACACAATAAAACTACAATAGTTAAATATTTTTAAACAAAGCAAGAGAGATGTGTAATTAAGCTACCTCGGACTAATTAACTCAAAACTCTCCGCGTGCATGATCGATGTAATGTTGATGCAAGTCTGTTTCCTGTTTAAAAGAGATCCCACACTCAATGCATGTTAGGCTCTCTGTATCCCGGGAAGATGCAGGTAAAGGGGTCGCCTCAGCCTCTCTATCACCCATACACTCCTGGTGATGCTCGATCAGCTCCCCGATTTCAGCAAATGTCTTTGGACAAAGAGAGCAACGATAAGCCTCCGTGCTCTTGTGAAGAGCTTTGTGCTCCTCGAGTGCCTGTGGGGAAAGAAACATCTTGTTGCATTGCTGACATTTGTAATTTTTGTTCATTTGCAGGTTAGCAGCAGTTGAAGGTAGTTTTGCTGGGGATACCAAGTTCGTGCTTGAGACCTGCAGTGTAGCTGAAGATCTCGACGCTACAGAGCTGTTAAGCCTGTAACGAAGCTCGGTTGGGAGACGCCGTCGTACTTCATCGTGCCAAATGAGATGCTGCTGTAGCTGAGATTCTGTCCAATAGCCACGACAGCACAGCGCGCAACAGTGAGGACGCGTCCGCGCTGCCTCTTTATGGGCATCCAATTGCTTTTCACTGGGAAAAGCTTTACCACATTTCTGACATTTGAAAAGGCACTTTGTACCGGACTCTAAAGGTCTCTGCTGCGGTGGCTGCTCCTCTAATACATCTGGTTTACTTGGTTGTACAAGACTTCCATTGGTTGCACTACAGATTCGTTGATGGTTATGCAGGGATCCTAGCGATCCATAGCGCTTCTCACAGTGTAAGCAAGGGAAGGGTTTTATGCCACCACTAACGCTACCCGGTGGTCGTCCTCTGGGCCGCCTGTGCTTCTGCCATTTGTGTGCACGGAGACCTCTTGCGTTGATGAACTTCTTGTTACACTGGAGACAGTAGTTTTTCTTCTTTGGTTTGTCTGCTCCGATTTCAGCTGTGGATGGATTTGCGATTGGTTTAATAGGTTGATCTGATACTTGTACACTACTTAGGTGGGGCTCATGTACCTGTGGCTTTGGTTCAACTTCAACCTCAGGTAGCTTGGTATGATGGGAGGCAAAGTGGTCTGCTAAGAGAGATCCACTACTAAAAGATGCATCGCAGTCCGGGCAGTTCAGGTTTCTCTTTGGAGAATCACCACTGAGGAGTTCAGTAATTTTAAGATTTAGTTCGGGGTCTGGCTGGGCCACGATCGGCGGATGATATTTTTGGTGGCGACGGAGGACACATAGATAGAAGAATCCCTTCCCACACAAATTACATAAAAAAGGACCATTCTCCATGGTTTTCCTTGACATTTTACTACTTTTTAATATAAAGCGGGCCAATTTCTTGTCCTTATGCCATCTCCGGTGTGTTCCGAGGGCAGAATTTGTAGAAAATTTCCTCCCACATTCTGAACAATAAAACGGAGCCTTTCCTGTCGGTTCGTCAAGTTTGACAGGAGACTCATTTACATGTTCAGACAGCGATTCCACGGAAGTGGGTGATTTGCGGTGGATTCTTTTATGAAAATTAAGTGCACCAATAACAGAAAAGCCTCTGCCACAGTCATTACAGGAATATTTCATGTCAGATGTAAAGGATGGTGTTTTGAGTACGTTTTCAGAAATGTCGTCCACATCTTCACACGTCTCGTTTCGAACATCATCTTTCGGTGCACTGGGATCCAATTCCTTTTCTTGATTCATCTCTTCCTGCTCCCCTTTTGGTTTTAAACAGCGTTTTCTGTGCATTTCTAATGACGACTCACAAGTGAAAACAGCATGGCAGATTGGGCACTGAGAGCCATCAGACTGTTCCATTTCCACTGGTAGGCCCGTTTCATAGCCATGGCTTCTCATGTGGAACTGAAGGGCCATGGCTCGCGAAAATTTTTTCCCACAATCAGGACAACGATACATGTTCTTCTGCACATGTTTAACCTGATAGTCAAATGACTTTACTGGAGGCTGGGTAGCTTGTGTTTGGTGAATAAGCTTATGTTTAAGAAAGCAGCCTATAACACGATAGGATTTATCACAAACATCACATTTATACAATTTTGATTTGACGCGACTAGGCATTACCCGAGGTGTTTGATTGGAACTGCTCATCATACCTCTCTTACGACCTCGTCTCTTGCGTCTTAAGTGTCCGTTTTCAGAATTACCGGTGACTTCAGAACTGTTTGTGGTAATATCGGCACATTGCGGATGATACTGTTTATGATGAAACAAAGCTCCCGTAGACCAGAATCCTTTCCCACATTTTTTACAATGGTGAACTTTAGGACCCAGTAGTGTCTTACTCGGATTAAACTGCACTGTCTTTTTGTTGTCGTCACGGTGAGAACAGGTCGAAAGCGTTCCTTTACCAGTGCAAACCTTCTGATGGTTATTAAGAGTACTGAGGTTCGAATAGCTTTTGTCACACCTGTCGCATTCGTAAGGCTTCTTCACTTTGTTGTGATGCTGCAGATGAGACTGTAGAGCGGAGAGGCGCGAGAAATGCATTCCACATACATCACACTTGAAGCCGTTTTTCTGCAAAGTTGCAAGCTGGTATTGAATCGACTTGTAAGGTTTTCGGTCTTCATGTTTTGCCAGGTGAACGTAATGAGAAGTCTTAGTGAAACTTTCATGGCCACAGATCTCGCATTTCATCGAAACTCTCTTGACTGGATTTGCCATGTTAAGCTTCCTCCGGAAACGTGATCTCTTTCCTATTCCTCCTGTATGCCATAACATGTGACAACGCAAGGATCCAGCCTTATCAAATGTCCTATTACACTCTGAGCATTCATACTTCTTAGCCTCCGGTGAAGGATTTTGGTCCGTCTCCGTTTCTCCTGATGCCTTGCTGAAATTCAGACAGTCCATCTGTACAACGTTTACATCGTTCTCTGGAACTTCTGGCTGCGAAAGGTTTACAGATTCTTTTACTGGGTTCAAATTCAAGTCTTTTTCCTCCTGGTCTGATTCACATAATAACTCGAGATCAGGGTTTTGTTGGGGGCCATGGTCGAGTGTATGACTATCAGAAGCTGCCTTTATGACAGGTTTAAAATCATCTCTTTTAAGCCCTTCTCTGCTAGCTGTTCCATCATGCCTAAATTCTTTTACTAGATCATTAGTTTGAATATTGTTTTGTGAACGCACTCTACCTCCAGTGAAATAAGCAGCCCTGTCTTGGATATTCTGAAAAGGCACAATTGTTTGTCCAGCAGAGAACTTCTGAGAACTCCCCTCCATTATGTCACAAAACTCATCGGTATGACAGAGCTGATGTGAATGCAGGGCAGAAGCACGAGAAAATCGTCGGCCACATTCCTGACATTCGAAAGCCTTCTTCTGCAGCTGAAAGACTTGATGAAGGAAACTCTTGGCTGGCGTCTCTTCGCTATGAGCCGATCGTACGTGTTTGTTGTAGAATGTGGCCGAAATAAAAGCCTTGCCGCATTCCTTACACTTGAACGGCTGCTCATTACCGGGGAGCTGCTCTCGTCTTTTATGCCAACGTTGATGGCATGCCATTGCCATGGGACGGTGAAACGTCTTTCCGCATTCAGTGCAGTCAAACGATCGCTTGCCACGCCCCTTAACTGTAGTGCTCGAACAGTTGACAGAGAAACGCTGGTGTGTCCCGAGGCCGCACATAGTGCGAAAAGATTTTCCGCAGTCCAAGCATTCAAAAAGTTTTTTCGGAGACTCCTCTAATTGTTCAGAAATTGTGTCAGTTTGTTCTGGTTCAGTTTTAACTGTAACTTCCTCAGCTAAGTGCTTCTCCCCTTCACTGTTTCTCGACTTGAACAGCTTCTCTTCGTGACAACGGCGATGCGCATCAAGAGCCGATGCACGAGAGTAAGAGCGGCCACAGGTGGGGCACTGAAAGGACTTTTTCTTCAAATGGGCCAACTGATGGAAAACAGATTTTGAGGCCTGCTTGTGTGAACGCTCATGATTAAGGCATTGGCCGACTGATGAGTAAGTTTTACCACACTCTTTGCACTCAAAAGACTTCTGCTTGGATAAACCCTCACCAGTTTCCACCAATGATTCCTGCTTAATAATGTCATTTCGGTGTTTGAGCTGGTGAGTAAAAAACTCTTTTGAGTTTGAAAATTTGCAACCGCACAGTGCACAACACAAGGTTTGATGACCTCCATCTGTGGAGACGAGCAAATTGTCCCACTCAGAGTCAGTGTCCAAACAGACTATGGGGCCATCATGGGTGTGCTCCCGACGATGCTCCAGGTTTGCCTCCTTGTTCCCAAAAGTCTCGCTCTTTTCTTCACCGCAAAATGGCCAATCTCCTAAAAACAGAAAAAAAAAAGAAAATGTCAGCAACAATCCTGTTTGCAGATGAATAGGAAAATAATCCAATTTCTGTAAAGCAGATCATAGGTTAACGATATGTAAACTACTCTGCAAACAAAATCAAATATTAGATTTGAGCATTAGGACAGTGTATAATACCACGATTTTCAATCAATTACCATGTAAACTTTATAAATGGACATGTTGCTCCATAATTGGATTTAGTGCATGCCATGACTGTTACAAATCACTTATAATAAATTACCAATTATACATTAAACAAAAAAAATCTATTGATTATTATTCGAAGATTATGTACAGAGCCAATGGACAAGTCCCTCTGTGTGGGCTGTTACTATAAAAACAATAGCTTACTAGAACAAGCGTATTAATATTAAACCATCTTTGACAGCAGAAACTCCTTTCCAAGCCGTATGATTATTTGAAACATAACACCCATCCTGACCAATCAGGTTCCATTCATTAAACCGCACTGTGGAACAAATTTTAATGTGGTATAAACAAACACTTTCAGATCAAAGTAAACATATAAAAGTAGTTCGGTTTTGCAATTTAAAAAAAAACAAAAAAAAAAACTTCACCCTTTTTACCTTACACTGCATTTCAAAATCTCCACCTGACTTATTTATCACCCACATACTATCAGATGCGAGTCAGCTTGATTACCTGAAAGGAAGCACAGTATCATGTGTTACAGTGTACATAAAACTACACTTCCCATACTGCACGGCGGCATGTCAACAGAGGGCACTTAATCCACGTGACCATTATTTTGTTAATTGCCAGATATTGGTTGTGAAATTTTGCCACAGTTTAATTTAAACCTCGCCTTAATTTTATGTTTAGTTACAATTCTTTTATAGTAAAACAGTTCTACAAATTATAGGTAGTGAAACACATGACCAATATTTAGATACCACCAACTGCATATTCTCTTATTTGAAATGTAAGTGCTGAGGACAAAAACATGTGCACGTGCTAAACAGAACTTCTGATCAAACACAATAAAACAAAGTGTTTTATTTATTTATAATAACCAACGGTCAATCCATCGACCTGAGCTCTGGTTCAGTAATCATGTCCACACGTGTGTATTACACAGCAACATTTATATAGCTCCCTTTGATGTCATCTATTGATCAGTGTGATCAATGTTCGCATTTGCAATATTCAAACATTTAAACCTTGAACATTAAAAAAAATAATAATAATAAGGTTTAATGCACAAAGCTGGAAGCGGGTCAGAGAGGCGGTGTTCCGGTGGCCCTCAGGCACACTTACCCTCATCACGTCCGAAATCTGCCCCTCTGTCCGACTGCTCTTCCCAACCCTCTTCTCCGACATCGTCCACGTGCACGGTCACGTATTCACCCTCCTCGGCCGGCTCTTCCTTTATCCTTATGGCAGGCACCGATGCGCTCGCTAATGCCGCAACTTCTGCGTGCTCCTGGGCCTCGGGTGCGGGAGCGCCGGTTCTCACAGCCTGTCCCGCAGCGCTGCTCTCCGCACACAGTGCTTCACCCGCGCGTGCTGGGTCTGTGCTGCTCTCCGCGCACGAGTCGGGTTCATTTTCCGACGACGCCTTCTCGACGTTTTCTCGCAACCTGGTTTGCCTCCCCGAGTAAACAGCAGCCATGTTGCTCAGGGAGCTTTCCCTCCCTCCCTCGCTCGCTCTAGATCGATCTCTCTTCCTCCTTGCCTCCTCCCTCCCTTTGTGCCGCTCTCACGGAAACGCACGGTGTATTTCGCGGGAAAGGACCTATTATCAGAGTCAAGAGGAGGAGCGCTACTTCGTAACACCGCTATTCCGAATAATCCTTTTTTTCTGCGCCAGGATTGGTTACACAGGAAACACGTGTCCAGGTTTAAACATCCGCTAGAGGGTGCTAGAGAAACAGCTAAATTGACGCTATCCAGTAAAACTTGATGTAAAGAATGAACGTTTCTCGTATATTTCTAACATTTTGATTAAAGTACCACAGGAGAAGTGTTGCATTATGCTGTTTTTGTTTTCCCGAAAGGGAACAATTGTATAATTTATATAAAATTGACCAACTTTAGTTTCTATTCATTCATCCATACTAATAATTGTACTGTACAATTGTCACTTTTGTTACAAGTAGTGTTATAGTTGTTACAATTGCTGCAAAATTCATGCTATCCTGTGAAACATATTCGAATGCATTTATAAAAATCAGTGCAATACAAAATACAAAAGGATACAAAATAGATTTGTATTAACATATTTCTAACATTTAAATTAAAGTACCACAGGAGGAATGTTACGTTGTGCTGTTTTTGTTTTGTCCAAAAGAGAGCGACCGTTTGATTTATATTTAATTGGCCTATTTTTTTCCCTATGCATTCATCCATGAAGCGCAACTGTACACTACTAATAATTGTCGTGTAGTTGTTACAGATGTTACAGTAGTTGTTACAGTTTTTACAGTTGCAGCAAAATCGATGCTATCCAGTGAAACATGCTCAAAATTTCATGTAAAGGATGAACATTTCTCACTGACAAAATAATGTCAACATTCCCATCATCATCTTACGGATGCATTTGTAAAAATCATTAAATATATTTGTATTAACATATTCCCAACATTTTAATTAAAGTACGACAGGAGGCGTGTTGTTACCTCAGAAGTCAGTTATTGTTTAATTTATATTTTATTTTATTTTCTATTTATTCATTCAAAAAAAGCAACCCTACACTACTAATAATTGTAGTGGACAGTTGTTAAAGTATTTTTTACAGTTGTTACATTAGTCACAGTTCTTACAATAGTGTTACAGTTTTTACAGTAGTTACATTTGTTCTAGTAGTTGTTAGAGTTGTTACAGTAGCTACAGTTGTTACAGTAGTTGTTAGAGTTTTTATAGTTGCAGCAAAATTGATGCAATCCAGTGAAACATACTCAAAGTTCCATGTGAAGAATGAACATTTCTTGCTGACAAAATAAAATCAACACTGCAATCAACACAGTCATCATCTACTGATGCATTTATAAAAACAATAAATAAATCCATAGTTGGATACAAAATAGATTTGTATTAATATGTCCCTAACATTTTAATTAAAGTACCACAGGAGGAGTGTTGCGTTGTGCTGTTTTTGTTTCATCAACTTTTATATTTGATTACCATTTTAAAACTATTTTAGCAAGTGAAAATTGCTCCATATAATGCCTTTGAATTTCTCCTTTTTTATAAATTACAAAGAGAGATAGAGAGTAAAATATTGAGAATTTGAGATAAATATTATATGAACAATGAAAGAAATTACATGAGTTTATTATTTAAATTCTTCACTGTTGCTTCCACAATAAAGACATCTTACATTTAGTTCTAAAAATGCTTACCAGCATACATTCAGAATGCAGTTTTATTTGCAATGAATTGAAATTTAATTACTTTAAACTTATTAATTTGATGAAAGATACCGTTTATAACTCATAACTGTATTTATTGTTATCAGTTTCAAGTTGTGTTAAGGTACTTACAGTATAGTTATTTCCTATACCAGCACCCTTACACTGTGTTGCTTTAATATTATAAACCCACCTGTGCGCGCGCACCTTTACTGTCCAATCAGCGTGCTGCTAATGTGAGCTATTAACCAATCCAAAACAACACTTCAGAATACGGGTGGAAAATAATAACACCGTGATGGACTTCCGGTCGTTCCTAGCGACATAATCCAACGGTTCATTGGCGGTACAGACAAATGTAATATTTTTTTAAAAAGCATGACCTTCTAACTGAACAAGCTAGTGGTGATTTCTTTTTATAAAATAGAGATATTCTGTCTTCTGTAAACAGACATCAGGTCAAAATGTTGCCATACTTAATGAACACTCTTTATTTAACTGCACATTATGCAATTTTTTGTATAAATTCCTATAAATTACAACATATGTGAACGCACATACTGCCGTGTCGTAACGCTAATAATAATTTATGGTTTAGGGAGCGACATCGTGTTGCATCGTGGGATTGATCCTCCATGTTGTTTGAGGGAGCGTTTACTTTTTCATACAGCACCTCATTTCGCGGTTTTTTTAAAAAAATTGTTTACTTTTGTAAAGAATTTTTTTAAAAATCCCACAGAAAGTTATCCACAAATTACACACCTGTTTTCATGTCTTTTCCTCACGCATTTAGTCACAGACCTCGAGACTTTTAGGCTTAAGGCAAATACATCTCTCCACACACACACACACACACACAGATAAGATTCCTTTGAGGTATTTTGTTCACACTTGTACTGCATGTGATTCAATTTTGAACTTTTCAGCTCTTTAGGCATGCATGTTGGTTCCTGCAAGTTATCTAAAATGAACAAGCTTCAACAAAAAGTTGTGAATGAAACTTCATGTCTACAAACTTGCATTACACTCTGTTTTCTCAGCAGAAATACTTCAAAGTAGAATAATTATAAGGACAATAAAACATTTTTTTATTCAGTGTCATTTTATTTGTATGCCGCTTATAACAATGGTCAGTGTCGCAAAGCAGCTTTACAGAATAAGAAAATTATGGAAATAAGTATAAAATGTATGAGAAAATATGCATGAATCAAAACGATCAGATTGTCCCTGCTGAGCAAGCCGAGGGCGACAGTGGCAAGGACAAACTCCCTGAGATGGCAGCTGAAAGAAATCATAAGAGGAACCACACTCATTCAAATAAGTACTTTTTCCAAAAAATGTAATAAAATCTAACAGTTTAGTACTAGGTATTAATTAACAATATTGCACAGGCGAGACTGCAGTTATACTGTAGCATGGTTTTGCAATTTTATTTTCAGTTGCACCTGGCTGCAACTTACCCTCAATAAAACCCTCAGTATTGCCCACAATGGCATATAATGGTACGGTGAAAACTGTTATATGTTGTTCATCTGAGGATGAATTTGCCTAATACCAAGACTCGCTATGATCACATGATTCTTTATGTTTTTACTTACACACACACACAAACAGAAATAAAAGAGGGGTTACTAACTTTTGAATACAAATGTATTTATACACATTACCAGTCAAATGTTTGGAAACCCCATCTTATTCAATGTTTTTTCTTTATTTTATTGGTCGTAACCTTGTATAACATTGTATGTTACTACTGAGGACATTGAAATTATGACAGAACAAATATAGAATTATGAAGTCAACAAAAACGTTAAATAACACAAAATGTTTTAGATTTTTTTTTTTCAAAAAAGTAGCCGCTTTTTGCCTTGATCACAGCTTTGCACACGCTTTGTATTCTCTCAATCAAGCTCATGAGGTAGTTACCTGGAATGGTTTTCCAAAAATCTTGAAGGAGTTCCCAGAGGTGTTAAGTACTGGTTGGTTGCTTTTCCTTCACGCTCCAGTCCAACATGATCAGAACCATCTCAGTTAAATTTAGATCTGGTGATTATGGAGTGCAGGTGATCTGATGCAGCACTTTGTCATTGATTACTACGGACGTAAATCTTTTATTGAAAACAAGGCTTTGAAAAAAAAAAAAAAACTTGGCTGCAGGACAATGAAAAAAAATGCAATGACGATTTGGTTTTGTGCTTACCTGGAAAAGTTTTATAAGAAATTGGTCATTTCAAACACAGTTTCCAGGACATTAACTGGTTTGTTTGACTTAACTACAGTGAAAGGTAGTGTAGTAAAGATTAAGTCTAGATTGTAATATATGCTGTTAAAAAAATAAATAAATAAACAAAAACATAAGGGTTTTAATCAGATTTGTGTAAGACAGGGCAAGCAGGCAAGTCAGGCCTGGTTAGACTTTTACCCAACAAGAGTCTAATGAGGAAGGTTTTGCCAATGCCCACTGGAGCTGTGACTCATAAGTAGACTAAATTTGATTAGATTTTTGGACATCGCGATTTTTTATTTACATCAAAAGCACTATAATGTATTGTCTATATTTCGTTTCGTTTAAGCATTAAAAACCACTAAAATTATTTAACAAACAGTGAAATGCTGTGCCACTTATGTTACTGATGCTTTAAATCTGTCCAGTACAACACACTAGTTGGCCTAATCTGCATGTTTTTGAACAGTTTGTGTTGGTCTTTTTACTCCAGCAAAACTTGAGTATTTGTGGAAGACGCAAGCAGTTTTTTTCTTAACTTAAAGACATCAGTTGTTATATACAAATAAATAAATTTTCTACAAAAGCTCTGGTATTCATAAATTTAAGCGCATTTAACTTTTAAAGTTTACCTAAATAATAATGATTAAATTTTAGGATTTTAGATTCCTCTATTATAAATCTCTAATTTAATTAGTTTTGTAAAGACTGAATAATAATATTCAAGGACAAATTTCTAATAGCATGATTCCAGCTCTTTAAGGCAGGCCTCTATGGAACAAAGAGTAGAAACATTTAATATGAGCAGCACATTATTTTAATAATTGTTAGGTAACTTAGACATTACTAGGTAATCTATCTAGTTAGGTAACTAGATTTATAGACATTAAAGGATCAAGATGATCAATTCCTGTGAGGTGCTCTGGTGCAGTATAAACAAACTGGAGCTGAACACGCTCAAAACAGGAGACACCCCTCAACACTATTACCCCCACACACAAAAACAAACTCCAGCACAGGATGTACTTTCTGCGCCAACTGATAAAGTATGGTCTGACACAGGCACTGTTGATACAGTTCTACATTGCAGTCATTGAATTGTCCCATGCACCATGTGGTTTAGGCAGCCACAAAAGAGGATAGGAACAGACTGCAACAAACTGTAAAAATGGCAAAAATAAAATAATCATAATAATAATAATAATAATAATAATAATTGGTACACCCCTGCCCACTCTCCATGTCTTGTACTCTACAAGAACCAGGAGAAGAAAAAAATCAGTACCTGGACATAACCTTTTTGCATACCAAACTGCTAGACACAAGAACTGTCTCTTTCTTCAAGCAATCACCTCCAGACTCTTTACTGCAGTCTTTATTTAATCTATATAGTTCTTGAATGTTGTGTATTTCCTGTGGATTGTGTTTTGTCTCTAAACAAAATGTACAGTGTTATTATATATGCCTATGCCTTTGAGAATCAAATTCTTTGTGTCTCTCTCTGTGTGTGTGTGTGTGTGTGTGTGTGTGTCAACATACTTAGCCAGCAAACCCGATTCTGATTCAAATCAAAATTTATTGAATCTAAAACTACAAGGATCAGACGGAGGTAGACAGAAAACTTTCAGTGATCTTACATGAAGGTCCTAGTGATATTTTCCTCCTGTGTTTGCCATTTTAACTTACAAATACAGGTCTTAAACATTAAAAGCAGTTCAGTGTTTCAGATATTTGACACAAAATGCTGTACAGTAAATAAAACAAGAGAAACCAATGTGACCATATGTCTACAAATAATAGCCCTTATTCATTAAAGTTGCGTCTGGTCAAATTTAATCATAAAACCTAAACAAACTTTTTGTCTGACAAAATTAATCGGGGCACATTTTGACAACCTAAAAGGCATGATTTTCAGTTAAATAATCCCAAACAAAAAATCAATACATAGAACATACAGAAAGTTGAGTAGTATTTGAAATGTATAAGCGTATTCATGTTCAAGATGCACCATATAGCTTCGTACTGGATCTTAGACAGGCAGGATATTCAAAAACACTGTTTTTGAGTTTATTCCATTAGAGAACACATCAGGCATAATTTTATTTACTTCAGTCATTTTTTTCTTAGTGTTCAATTAATTTATTTTAGTGCTTTATATGAAATAAAGATTTGTTTATTTATTAATAATGAATACACATCTATGTATAAATAAAGCTAAATAAATCCAACTTGTGACTAATCTGACCTATTCATAATGAATAAAAATACTCTGCCATAAATATAATTCACATACCAGCATGTGAGGTTGGAAAACAGTTTGATTTTGAACCAGATTTTAACCAAAAAAATTTTTTTTGAGTAACTTTTACTTAGCTTCGCCCGATTTTTCCCTCTTTTCCTGGATTTACATTGTATCTTCGAAAGCATGAGAAAATATCTTTCTTTTACTGATTCACTGTTACATCACTTATATAAACTGGGAATGGAATGTAGAATAACAGTTTCATGAATCAGACACAAATCACACATGACAGTCTGCGCTCTCTGCAGTTGTTTCTTTGCAACTTTGATGAATAAGTGCAATGTGTCATTACAGATTGAGAACATTAGCCTGGATCTGTATAAGCAGAAAAACTTTCTCCAGATGAACAATGGCATCATCCAACATTATAACTGGGAGCTATTTAAAAAAACAAACAAACAAAAATTAACTACTTAGAAATCTAAGCAATAGTTTAACATGGGTGAGAAATGAACTGCAAAGTGAAATAAACTCAGTTAAATATTTGAACCTGTACATGTTGAACATGTTGCAAATGTCATTTGTATTAACTGACTAATTACTGGTGGTCACTTCACATCTCACACAGTCGGAATACAAGGAGAAATTCAGAATTGAGGAACTGAGTCAATAAGCGTCAACCTACAACAGTCCTTTTGGCACATTAACAGCCAGAAACTTGAACGGTGTAGAGGAACATTAACATTATACAAATCAGACCTCACCTTGAACGTGTTGCATATAGTGTACCTGTAATTCTAGTTCTCCAGGTAACGTGCATCCACAGATCATGCAACGCAAGCGGTGATCTGTGGCAAATGAAATTTGTCCGATAAGTTTTTTCGGTTCAGTCTGTTGAGTCGAAGGCAAAGACTGTGGCAATACTGGTCTTTCGTTCATTATGCCTGGTGGAGCGAAGACGATGTTCTGAGGTGCTGGACCAGGAAGTTGCCCTGCTATTGAATGGATGGGATGAGCGCCTGGCAAGGCAAGAGGAGGCGCCAAAGGGAGTGATGAGGTAATAAATGGAGCGGCCTGATTTAAGATGATTTGAGGGGCAGACACTTGCTGCTGTGGCCCCTGCTGCACTGATCCATTTAACAGAGCTTGGGAAACAACTGGAGTGGCCTGGAACCCGAACACTGCGCTTCCGTTCCCATGAGAAAAAGGAGCTGCTCCAAACTGGACACTTACTGATCCCAAAGTATTTGTTTGGGGCTGGTGGAATTGTTGTTGCTGAATAAGTTGTATCTGTTCAGGTTGCACAGTCTGCTGCAGAAGCTGAATTTGCTGTGGTGATTGCAAGACCAGTTGCAATTGCTGATGTTGCTGCTGTGAAGGTGGCGGAATTATATGGAGCTGGGGAGGCTGAGCCCCTGTTTCATTCGCAGGTTTGTCTTTTGAGTTGACACTCTTAGAGATTTCAAGAGGAGATACAATATTCAAAGGCTTACTGTTGCTTTTAATAGTAGCACTGTCATCTACCGAATCTGCATTTTGCCTTGTTTGTGTTGAAATCGTTGCACTGGCTAGAGTAGTTGACTGTTGTAATTGTGGTTGCTCAGATTTATCAGATTCTGCATTACCCTGCTGTGTGTTTTGACCTTGAATATTTAACCCTTGGCTTGGAGAATTCTGAGTGTTGGCCACTGGTGAACGAGTCTTTGCATCTGACGATAAAGACCCATCTGCAGTGGCTGGTGACTTTGGAGTTGATGATGGTGAATTAACCCACGAAGAAGGTTGTTGCTGCACCTTTGCCTCATTTTTGGATGGGCCATCGCTACAGGCCCTAGTAGGAGATGATGTGCTAGTTGAAGCCGTGTCACTGTTATTTTGCGCTGTGCAGCTCTCAGGAAGCTGTTTGAGAGCACTGCCAGCTTGTCCTGATGCTGCTGCCTCAGCCCAGCTAGAACTCTGTTGAGAGCCAATCTTGGGTAGACCATCTGGTTTTGGCAAGATAGGTTTGAGATGGGTTGCTGACTGCCATTGTTGCCTGAAATTATTAGACTGTCCTTCAGATAACCATTTAGACTGCTGCTGTAGCTGTGAGTGAATTTGAATTTGCCACTGTTGTTGCAACTGAACAGGCATAAGCGGAGTTTGCTCATTCCTATCTGATTCAAACACATGTGACTCTTGCCCCACCAAGTTCGACACGGAACTGGGCAAAATCTGATCAGTGAAAGGACTCTGTTGCAACTGTGTTGCCCTGTCCACACTTCCTCCCATTCTTGGCCAACTCGAAACCCATCTACCACTTCTTCTGCCCCGTCCACCAGTACCTGTCCTTCCTCTTTGAGAACCAACAGTCGAAGAGTATGACTGGTTTGCTCCTTGACGCTTTCGTGCATGTATTTTTTGATGAACAAGAAGACTGCTTAGCCAGGGGAATGACTTATGGCACTCTTGGCAACGGTGTGGCCTCTCGCCGGTGTGGGTATTCAGATGGTCACGAAGTAAGTAGGCTAAACCAAAACTCTTGTTGCAGATGTGACATTTGTGAGGCTTGTCTCCTGAGTGGCAAAGCATGTGGCGCTGTAGTTGACTCTCATCGCTGTAACCCTTGCGACACTGTGTACAGCGGAAAGGCTTCTGTTGATGCAGTCTCTGGTGAGTCTTCATGTTCTGAAGAAACGCAAAGTCCTTTCCACAGTCAGGACACTTGTATGGCTTCTTGCCGGAATGGATGATCAAATGCTGCTGTAAATAACTGCTGAATCGGAATGACTTTTTGCAAACGTGGCACTGGTAACCTCTGTTGTGTATGCGCATGTGAAGCTCTAAAACGGAACGGTAACGAAAGCTTTTACCACACTCCTTGCATCTTAAACTTTTTTTTTCCGTCGGGTCCCCCCAATCTCCATCGGCTGAAATATTATCGTTGCTAGCTGAGCTGGCCACACTGAGAACTTCCCTCTTTAGTGGAGTTGCTATAACCTGATGAGTCAAGGCGTGCGACTGTAAGGTGGATTCATCCAAGAACTGGAGAGGACAACTGGGACAGGAGAACACGCTGTAATTTTTTTCCCCATTGCTCAGGTTTTCATATTCTGCCTCGTGTGTCAATATATGGGCCCTAAGATCAGCTGCTTTGTAAAAGAGCTGAGGACACAGTGGACAGTTTCGCTGGTGCTCCATGTTTGAAATGGTATTCTCTTTTCCTATCGATCCTAAATCTTTGCCATTGTGTAGTTCATTATTTTCTGTAATAGCTGCCTCAAAACCAGCAGAACTAGTGAGTTTCTTGTGCTGGCGACAGTGTGCACGCATATTCTGCGCAAAAGCAAATCTCTTTCCGCATTCTGTGCACCGGTATGGCTTCTGGCCAGTGTGAAGGTATTGGTGCTGCTGCAAAAGACTGCTGTATTTGAAGGTTTTGCCACATATGGTGCAGCGGTGTGGCCGTTCTTCAGTGTGTTTGCGGCGATGGTCGTCCATGAACGAGCGGTGCCTAAAGACCATGCCGCAGTCAGGGCATTCGTAAGGTTTAAGGGCAGCATGAGAGCGCTGATGGATGTGCCATGTTACAGCACACTGAAAGCCCTTATTGCATTCAAGGCACCTGTAAGGACACTCTAACGAATGGCTCTGCATGTGCGCATTGATGGACACTCTGTATTGGAACTCTTTGCGGCACAGCGGGCAGCGGTAAGGCTTCTCCAGGCTCTGCTGGCAGGCGTGAAGCTTAAATCGTATCAGAGATGCAAAACATTCACCACAGTGATCACATTCGTATAGCTTTTCTTCCCTGAACTCCCTTAGCTGAGACCGCTTATAAGAGACCAACGTCGAATCCGGTAGACCATTTTGTTTGTGCTCACTGCGGTGCTTGATGAGACTGCTGCGATGTTGAAAGGTGAGGCCACATTCTTTGCAGGTGAGAGACGCTTGCTCGTCTTGATGCATGTGGAAGTGGCGATGCAGGTCATACGTCTCTCGTCGAGTGAAGCTTTTGCCACAGTCGCGACAGTTGAGACGGGTTTTCCGCTGCTTATCGGTAACATCAGCCTCATGGCACGCCTCATTATCCCCTGCAACTCTATCCACTCCTTCTTCAGGTTCTTTGCTTTGTACTTCACCTTTGGGTTCTCCTACTTCCTCTTCTGACATTTCCTCTCCTTTTTCCTCTTCTCCCTCCTTAGAGTCACCATCACACTCCATGTCCACACTCAGATCTGTCAGTTCCTCCTCTTCCTCCTCCTCCTCATCTTGTGCGATGACATCTTCATGTTCTATGGTACTCCCAGTTTCTAAGTCAAGGTCTTCTGTTGTCTGGTCCTCTGGTGTGCCTTGATGAACTTCATACCCTGTGCAAAAACAGCATAATAGACGATTTATTGCTCTTTTGCTGAGGATATGTGCAAAGTAATTATATTTGAATATTTCAAAAATTGGTACATGTACACAGATAACATATATTCACCAGACAGGCAAAGTTTAAACATCGGTATTGCTTTTCATATGTCATTTTATTATAATATCTATCTATCCAGCCATCCATCCATCCATCCATCTATATATCTTTTCATCTAACCTTCTATCTAACTATAGATCCACCCACACAGAGTGCTGTGTTCAAGTCAAACCAGGACTTTTAATTGTGCAGAATAAAAGAACACAATTATGAGAGTAAAAACTACCTTTATTGCTCTATATAATCAGTGTGTGTGGGTGTGTTCCATTCATCCATCCATCCATCCATCCAACCATCCATCCATCCATCCAGAGACACAAGGGGTGTTGAAGTCAAACCAGAACTTTTGATTGTGCAGAATAAAAGAACACAGTTATGAGAGTAAAAACTACCTTTATTTATATAGTCGGTGTGTATTCTATCTATTTATATGTATCCACACACACACACACACACACACACACACACACACACACACACACACACACACTCTGTCAAGTAAATGAGCGAACATGTGAATGCAGTCAATTAGTCAATTAGTCTAACAGTTAGTTTTCAGGATTTATCTAATAATTTTTCTAATTGGATGTTTAATCCTTTTATTAACTTTCCAGTAAATAATAGAAAATGGGGGAGGGGGGGGAACAATTCAGCCCCGCATGCCCGTGTGTGTAGTGTGCACTCGTTTTTGAGACTTTTGAGAGTGATTAGAGATGGTAAAACATCGCTATTTCTTCATAATCCTACAAGTGAACTATTTACACATTGTTATCCTGTGCGGTAGAAGTGAATTATTTTTTATTATAATTAGAAGAAATAATAATGACTGATGACAGATATACGTGCGGCACAGTTAAAGGTTAAACTCTTCTATTTAAAGTGAGTTTGTGTTATTTAAATGCTGCGCTTGTTTTTTAAGTGAGAAAACTAATGTTATAAGGAACGTGATACGTTTAATTAACTTTTTTAAATGTTAAAAAAAAACATGATGTAAAAATGTTTGCAATAAAATCGGGTAAGAATTATCAAAAAATTATCAAATTGGATTATTTATAATCAAAACGGCGTCCCAAGAATCATGATGATATTGTATCAGGAGGTGACGGGTGATTCCCATCCCTAGTAAATAATAACATTAAGTTAATGATAATTTATCTTTTAACCCTGTATTCAAGCATTTTCTCAAAAAAAATATTTATATTACATATAGAAATTTTACCACATACTGTAAAAACATGCCAAGACTTAATAAGTCCAATGGCCATGTGGGGCACACATACAGTACGCACACACAGTGACAGAATTTATATAGAAATTATCTTTTTATTAAAAAAAAAAACAGAAAACAATTGCACACAGCTTTGCACAAGATAAAATTAGTAACATGTTGCCGTATAAAACTATGAATATCAACTGCATTCTTCTCAGAAAGGCTCATGCACTTATCACTTATTTTAACATGAAATCTACGCAGGAATATTTTTCTATGCAGAAACTTTAACTCTATGTCGCTTAGTTTTTAAAGTCTAATATGCAGGGGGAAAAAACAGTTTACAGCTCACCAGAGCACCAGAAGGCGGCTTTTCACAGACTTATTAAAGGGATTAAACGCACTGTAATACACACTTAGGCTGCTGTGGTGTTGTTTTAAGGTCTGAGCAAAGCTCATGCTGTGTGTGTGGGTGCACGCATGAAATGGCTCAAAATGAAATGGCTCACCATAGAGCTCACACACACACAGGCATGCAGAGCACCATTTTGTTTCTGTCATGGTGTTTTTTTTTAAAGAAGTTCCACAGATAACATTTCACATTCCACCACGTGCTGGCGAAATTATGGACGAGTGTAAACACTGCGACGCACCGATGTACTCCACGGAAGCCGACGCATTTATTCAAGCGACCTATTCAATTATGTTGGTGAAGCCCTATAATGAATAAAATCCTGCAGATGGTCAGGATCGTCAGTTAATGATTACCTCACACATGAGAATGCGAACATGTGATCTCCGTGACCATGGCATGGTTGTTGGTGCCAGATGTGCTAGGCAGAGATTTTCAGAAATCAAGTGGATCGTCAGTTGTCACACTTGGTGCAACGGAAGCAGAAAAAATGGACAAAGATTAAAACAAAGCGCAAATCTGTGATGGCAAAACGCATTGGGCAGATCAGAGGAAGAATTTAACACAAGAAGATTAGTGACGTGTCTCTTACAAGTGTGAGCTCAGGCTAAAAACAGCTGTTAGACACAATTAACCAGGTCAATGAGTGTTGCGCAGCACTGTGCCAAGGATATTCTATTCGCTTTAAATATTTTTTAAAGCAGTACAAACAATCTATGCTAGACAAGGTACCAAAATATTACATCCTAAAATGTACCGTAAAAAAACACTTACACACATTAATGCACATTGGAGCGTTTAACACACATTTGAAGTTTTACACACCTGAAACTTTTCTGCATTGTTCTGCTCAGGACTGGACATTGTTTTTCCATTTTTCATTCCATTTCAATTCCATTTTATTACTTGTACATAGTATAAATTGTACAGCATGTTTTCTATATTTTTCTATATTTGTTGAATTTTTATTATTATATTCTGATTTTATATTTCTAGTATGAATATTTTCTTATTTATACTCTATTTTACTTTTTCATTATTATATTCTTATTTCATAGTCTTTATTTAAATACTCTATTTTCTTTTTAAATTTTTAGGTCATGGGCGATCCTACAAGCATTTTCACTTCATATGACAGTTTATGTGACAAATAAAATTAACATTTTTTAATTAATAAACTGTAAACATGAACATATATAGTTGTGTTTAGAAGTTGACATACACTTAAAAGTCATGGCAATAACTTTAAATGTTTTATAATATTTCTTTAAACTGGTATTTTTCTTTAAATCATGATTGTATATTAAAAAACTTTAATAGAAGAACACCCCAAGAATTTGGAACACACGGTTTAATTTTATTTATGTTTTTTTTTTTTTTTTTTATCAACACAGGGCCAAAATTATACAAAGAATCATTAAGATTGTTAAGTGGTACTGAAAAGTCCTGTGATCATGTTTGACGAGAGCGGGTGGCTTCTCCGTGCCAACATAAGAGAGTTTGTTCTACAGCACTTATTGGACTAACCAACATACAGACCCCAGTGTTTCCCACAGATCTAAAATATACAATTCTGAGTTTATATATATTTAAACTCAGAACTCAGGGTCAGGATTGTGCAATATAGAGTAACATATCCTTTTTTCAGCACAATGTAGACAATATTATAAACTGAATTTTATTTTATTTTAACCAACTATACAAGCTGTATTTTTATTACAGTTATTATGAGTTATTATGAGAAAATTTCTTTCACATACACTTAAAAGTCATATTAAAAGTCATGGAAATATTGTTTTTAAATATTCCTTTAAACTGGCCTTTTTCTTGAAAAGCATAATTCTAATACAAAGAAACATTAAAATGTTAACTAAGTGGCGCTAAAAGTCCTGAAATGTATTTTAATCTGGCATGCCCGATGCTTCTTAACTTCCTGTAAGTGAGATCACTCTATATGTGGGAAATTTTCTAGAGTTTAGTCTCTACATCAAAAGATAAAAAAAAATTCACATAAGCAAAGATTCATTAGTTCACATGTTTTTATGGTTGTTTTTGGTTGAAAAAAAATATATAATGTGATGATAATTTGCATGAGTTTGACATTTGTGAGACATCATTCCCATATTCTGGTAGCAGTAAAAATGTTAGTTTTAAAAGTAATGTGTGACCATCAGTACACTTCTTATTCTTCTTTTTATGGAGGCTGACATCCACTGCATTTATTGCCTCTCAGTACATCGCTCTCACGCTAAAAGCATAAACAGCTACAGGAGCCGTAGCCTGAGACGGTTACTGTCCGTTACTAGTTAATAAATCGCAGACTTTTAAAAAGCATGGGCTAATATACTTGGTCCCAATTATACTATTTGTGTGGAAAACACTTAACCGTCACCCTGGGAGACTGTCAAGGCACAGGCCCGCCATGAACCGGAGGCTGCTGGAATTCCAGCATCACTGACTACACTTGAGTAAGTTTTCCATCACCATAGACTGAGATGCTGTTGTTCATGAAAAAAAGCCCCTCCTCCAAAACTGACACCTTCAAACTTGACTAAAGTTGTTAACTGACCACATGGACAAAAAAACATAAGCCCTCTGAAGGTATGTTTTAACCAGACATATGTTTGTAGAAGTAAAGATAAGGCATTTAACACCAAGAACAACATATCACCTGCTAAGTAAGATGTTGGTGGTGGCAGCATCGTGACTTGGGGCTGTTTTGTTCTCAGTAGAAGAGATGCAGTGCAAAAAAAGTGGATGGAGTAATAAGGGAGGAGAATCTTCAGCATCAGAATCCCCCGAAACACATGTCAGACAAGTTACAGAAAGGATAAAGGTGGCTAACATCAAGCTGTCGGAGCCTCAACCTGATTAAAAATGTATGGATCTTGCTTCAAAGTCAGGTCTACAGATCTATATAGGAAACCGACCAGAAGTTTAATGGCAACCAAAATCAAAATATAGACAAGACTGAATCAAATAATAGACTAGACATGCTGCATGTATATTTTTGCTCCTTCATGAATAAATTTGACACTTTGTTGATTGCAAAATAAATGAAAGATTGTACAACAACCTCCTGTTGTTTTCTTCTATTAAATATTTATACAGTGGAACCTTGGATTACGAGCATAATTTGTTCCGAAAGCAGGTTTGTTTTTCAAAACACTCGTAAACCAAATCGACTTTTCCCATAAGAAATAATGGAAACTCAAATTATTCATTCCACAGCCCAAAAAAAAAAATACATAAAAATAATTAACAGAAAATATTAAGTAAAAATAAAACAGAAAGAGAAAATGGATTTTAACCTCTCTAATGAGACTTGCTTATGCTTTACACGTGCGTTGCACACAAACGCATACAGACACAAAATAAAATATGTTTTACACGCGCACAGTAAGAGACGCGCACTAAGACCCAGCAGGAGAGATGATTACCCACAATTCCGCAGCACTAGAGAGAAAAAAAAAAAACGTTGGCTCAGTTGTGATCACGTGACACTTGACGTCAAAACACGAAGCGCATGCGTGATACATGATATTCTGTACTTGTAAACCAAGACTTGTTCATTTTCCAAGTCAAAATTGATCAAAAATCTTTGCTCCTCTTTGCTCGTAAACCGCGTTACTCGCAATCCGAGGTTTCCCTGTACTACACAAGCATCATACCACACAAAAAAAGACCAGTTTAAAAAACTAATTGCAAGCCTGATATTGCCATGACATTAAAGGTCCTGATTAGTGTGTGTAAACTACACATTGCAAATGTACATAAAAAGGACAATGATATAATTAAAGATACATTATTTGCTTTGTCTTTCAGCTGCTCCTGTTGAAGGATTACCACAGCTAACCATCTGATCTGCACAATAACTTGGCACAGGTTTAATGTCTGATACCCTTCCTGGTGCTGCCCTCCAATTTTATCTGGGCTTGGCACCGGCACTGCATCAGGCTGGGGTTTGAACATTTTGCAATTAAACCCAGGCCTTCCGCATGGTTGGCGAGAAACCGACCACTGAGCCACCAATGCCAAGCAGGCGAAGTCGCTGGTAACCTCTAGTTAATAATAAAAGACCTGTGTTTATTTAACTCTTCTGAAAAAGGAGTAAAAGTCTGAAAATGGAATTTAGCACGTTTTACTGTCAAATTGTTCATATGTCGGCTATAGATCTCATTTGAGATTTATATTTCTGTGTATATTTGCATATTTTTCTCATTCCTGTCAGGTTTATTTTCTGGTTTATGAAGGGTGCAGCAACATAACATTGTCATGGTCACTGATCACACAGAGGAGCAACAGCATAACACACACTTTGTTTCAAGTGTGTAAGCCTGATCACGTCCCTATTTCTTATCTTCCTCTAATCAGATCAGGGTTCTAGGTGATTCTAATGAATGGAGCTGCATCCTAACCTCTAACACTAAATGAATATCAGTGCTGTCCAATGAGCCCATGGTGCTGAATGAAGAAGTCATGTTTATTTCTGATTGGACAAACAGCAGCCCAGCTGTTTAGGTCTGTGTGACTAATGATAGGCGTGCAGTGCTGTATTACAGTGTAATAATGATCTGACACGTGATAATAAATCCACCAGGCTCGTGCTCGTACTCACCCCGTTTGCCCGAGATGCTGCACGCCCCCCTCCCCACCAGCTCCTCCTCTGACCCGGACCAAACCAGCGCGAGCTCCTCGCCATCCTGTGGAGCATCACCGTGTTTCCGCCTCGCACGCGCCTTCCTCCGGTCCGATTCTCCACTCTGATCGGGTGAATCGTTCCGCGCCTCTGCGGGCTCTTTCGCTTCTTGTGCGTTCGCGTTTTCTTGCAAACGATCCTCCCCGGATTCAGCCGCTCCATCTGCCGTAACCTCGCGTTCACCTTCTTTGTGTTCATCTCTCCGTAAATCACTGTTCTCGCACTGGGTATCCAGGCTCTCCTCGGGCTCAGGCCGTAAAGCGGCCATGTTTCACTCTGTGTTCGCCGTCTCCCTCCCCCCGTGACGTCATCGGCACGTTTTTACAGTAGGCATCAAGGCCTAGGCATCAAGAGCGCCCCCTGCTGGGCTGGAGTGTACTGTATTCATGCAAAGCGGGTTGGGTAATCCTTCTTTTTTTATTTTAAGAATGCATTTGTGGCATTTTGTGATTACAGTAGAAAATCGTTGAAAACCTCACTGCAGTCTTTGATGACATCAACAACATACCTACATATCATACGATGACAATATATATTTGCACATGTATCACAGAATATAACTAATATTATAGTATCTATAACCTAGTTATAAACCTTATATTCTAGTCTTTTGTACATATTTATTCTTATTATGAATGTTTTTATCTTTTAAATGTTTTTATCTTTTCATTTATGTACTGCATATAAATTAATACACACACACACACACACACACACACACAGAGTCATTTCTGGGCCCTTCGCATTTTCCGACAAAGCTGCAGGCACATGATGTCTCAAATATACAATTGCAATTTCCTGCTAGTTAGCTAAAAGGCTCAAACATGTTAACATGACATTGTTCTTGAGCACAAAGGTGCTAACTTTACATTAATGCAATGCCTTTAAAATAGGATGTTCAAAAAGCATTTATGTGTGTCATGGGCAGGAATCTACATACTTTTAGTTTCTAGCATCGGACAGTAATCAATAATCGCAACAGGCATACCTGATATATATATACACACACACACACACACACACACACACACACACAAACACACACCAGTCTAGAGTTGTTGCAATCGTAACTGTACACCACGCTTATGACATAAAATTCTAGAATCTTGAATCTTGATGCATCTGATTTCAAAAGGCCCTTTTGCATTGTCTCTGCCAGTGAATGGAAGTGTTGGCCCATTACATTCAGCAGTCGTGAAATATTACCTGTTGAACAACAACTACAGTGAAACCAGTATACAACACTCCTGCATAGCGGATTAACGCATAGTGCCAAACAGAGTTGAGGTACATTAAGTACACTATACAAATAAAAATATTTGGCCAGACTTACTATGACATTGTATTCAAATAAATATACTTCAATATGGAGTCAGTGACCCTTTTGCAGCTATAACAGCTTCCACTCGTCTTGGAAGGCTGTCCACAAGATTTTGAAGTATTGCTTATGGAATCCTTGCCCATTCATTCTGTGGAGTATTTATGAGGTCAGGAGGCAATGATGTTGGATGAGAAGTCCTGGCTCACAATCTCCATTCTAGTTCATCCCAAAGGTGCTTGATGGGGTTGATGTCAGGGCTCTGTGTTAGGGCCGGTCAAGTTCTTCCACACCGAACTCATTTCTTTATAGTCCTTGCTTTGTGCACTTGGACACAGTCATGTTGGAATAGAAAAGTGCCTTCCACAAACTGTTACCACAAAGTTGGAAGCATAGAATTGTCCAAGATGTCTTGGTATGCTCAAGCATTAAGATTGCCCTTCACTGGGGCGAAGGGGCCTGATTGATTGAAATACCTGATAATTCAAAAATTAACAGATTTGACCAAATACTTTTGTCCATATTGTGTGTATGGGCACCTTGGGCCCTTGTCAAACTTTGCTATAAAGCTGGAGGCACCTGATGTCTAGAATGTAAAAATGCAATTTCCCTTTAGTTCACTAGAACTATGTTAATATGACAATTTCCTTGTACACAAAGGAGTTAACTCTATATTAATGTCTTCCCTTTAAAATAGAATTTGTTCGACAAGCATATATTTGTGTCATGTGCAGGAATCCACATACTTTTGGTTTCTAGCATCTGACATTTATGATTAAATCTGACATTTTAGCCTCCAAATGAGATATTTGACATGGAGGGATCAATTCCAACAGACATACTGCTATACATGTATGTAATACTATGTCCTATATATGTAAAAGCTGCAATCCTGGTGAGGGTGAGGCTGTGCATAAGAGCCAAGCAGTGGTGAGTTACATTATATGACTAAACATATAACGACCGTCATGGGGCCTTTCCAAACTGTTGCTACGATGCTGGAGGCACATGATGTCTAGAATATAAAATTGCAATTTCCCTTTAGTTCACTGGAACTTAATGGCTCAAATAATATGACATTGTTCTTGAGCACAAATGTGTTAACTCTACATTGATGCAATGCCTTTGAAACAGGATGTTAAACAAGCATTTACTGTACGTGCATCATGGGCAGGAATCCACATATTTTTTGGGTTTCTAGCATCTGAGAGAAAGGGATGGTTCCAATAGACGGACCTGATGATTGGGCTGCAGACGGTCTTTTAAGGAATGATGGAATGTAGCCAGCGTTTACACGTCTTGCAACGATGGCACAATGAAGTATTAATTTTCATATTCAGTAAATTCAATAACCCAAGATTATGTGCTCTCACATCCGAGAGTTGCTAGTGGGTATCTAGGCATTCTCTATTCCCTCTCTATTATACAAATTTATCAGTCACCTGGTGCATTGCTGCTGTTTTGAAGGTTTACATCCAACTGTACACATGTAGAGTAAGTACATGTAGTAATTTTTTTTAGCTTGCTTTTAAACAAAATGGAAAGGTGTATGCAAAACAAGAATTTTCTTATTCCATACTTTTTGGCATATTTTTTTAAAAGATTGAAGGACAATAAATAATTGAATTGACTTGATATGGTGAAATGATCATGTTGTTTGTAGGAATAGGATACACTGGTCAGCCATATCATTAAGCTCCCCTTTTTGTACCATCAAAACAGCTCTGATCCATTATGGCATAACTTCACAAGACCTCAAAAGTTGTACTGTAGAAATTGGCATCAAAACATTTGCAAGAAATCATTTAAATACTGGTGGATCAGACTTGTTTGTACATCCCACACATTCTCAGTGGGAGTGAGAGCAGTAGAAGTTTTTGAAGTCTTGTGTTTCTCAAACCATTCCTAAAATTCCTTCTTTTGTGTGTTTGTGCGTGGCAGGATACAATGTCCTGCTAAAAGAGGCCACCGCCATTAGGGTTCTTGTGAAGGTTTGACTTGGTCTGCTACAATTTTTAAGTAAGCGATACACAGTAACATTCACATAAATGCCATGACTTAAGCAGAGCATTGCTTCTCTGGCTTGTGCTCTATCAGTAGTGCATCGTGGTGGCATCTCTTCCCCAGTAAGCAATGCACACACACCAGAGGTAAAAGAAAACGTGATTCATCAGATCGGGAGACCTTATTCCATCACTTATAGGTATGGGGGGACAGAGGTCAGCAAGGGTACTTTTAACAATATGAACCTCGAACACCCATTCATTTCACCGGTTGTCTTTCCTTGCAACATTTTTTGTTGGTACCCAGCAAACATTGGTCCGAAGGCAACGTCCTGTCCCTGGCCAAAACCAGTCAAGGTAGGACGGCATTAATTGGTAAGATTTTACCAATGAAGGTATAAATTGGTAAAAATATGTGACACAGAACATTTCCTAAAAATGCATTCAGATACGTTTGTACATGTCTACAGTTGCCTCGGGTTGCATGTATAGCTGTTACTATATATATATATATATAGCTATTACTCTGACTTTATATACTATATACATAGCTGTTACTCTGACTTTTAGCTGTGTTGTTCAATATACACCCTCCAAGCAAAAATTTGGACGATTGATGACCATTTATGACAGCTGTTGTGAATCAGATAACGTCAAACACTTCTGTTTAACTTTTATTTTGGAACTATTTTTCAACCATGACGGGACATGTCGGAGGGACATTTCAACGATCATTAAATGTCCACATGTTTGCTGAGTACTAACCACTGCATACCCGGAACACCCCACAAGACCTGCTATTTTGGAGATGCTCTGGTTCAATCGTCTACTCTAGCCATCAAGCTTGTGAAAAATACTCAGATTCTTACACTTACCCTTAATTGCTGCCTTTCAACAAATTGGCTGTTCACTTGTTGCCTAATTTATACTATTGCTTCACAGGTGCCATTGTGAGGAGACAAGACAAGTTATTCACAACTAGCTTTAATGTAATGGGTGATTAGTGAATACAGACAACAGTATATAGGAAAGATGCTATAATCCGTACTGTTTTATCCAATCTTTCAAATAACATTTTGGTTCTTTCATTTGATTAGATCGAGGGACAGTTTTTAGCTCCTGGAGGGCCAAGGGAACAAGTCAGTGTATTTAATAGTCAAGGTTTTTCTAATTACTACTTTCTTTTAGCTGTATACATCAAAGATGTAAGAAAAAAATGTTTAGAATTAAATACAAAAACACATTTAATGCATTTAACCCCAGTAAATATTTTCCATAATAAGACATGAGTACACCATATGATTTGTAAGGTATTTAATATATAGCAGATAACAATGTATTTTAATATATATATTTTCTCTTAAACATTATTTCAATGTTTAAAATACAGTATATTGCTGCAAGGGACAAGCTACTTTATTAGCTGGCGTCCCCTTTAATGCATGTTTTTTATCCAGACATTTTCTCAGTAAAGAGCTTTCTTATTTACATGATGGGGCTATAAATATACAAAATATATTCACCAATCTATTGAATCTACATTGCACTGCATGCAGAGAATATAGTAGAGCATGAAGTGGTTATTCATTTCACTTAAAATATTTCATTTTAACCTAACAGTGCACTCTTTCTAGAGCATTTAAATTAATTAGCAACTAGTACAAATATCCTTCAACACCAGATACTCACATACTGTTTCTGAAGAAAAAAAAAGAAGAGAAAAAAAAAGTGTTTGCCCAACACAACCATTTCAAGTTGTTTAATGTGTCAATTATTAAGTTAAGACAGGCCTAAATGAATAAAGGCAAGACGTGGTAAATAAAAAATAAATTAAAATATGTGGATTTTTTTTTAAGAATATGTTTAGACTATGCCAGTGAATATATAACAGCATCAGGGTTATTCCATGTCAAATAATCTGCAGAAAAGAGCTTTGAGTATGAATCTCATATAAGGATATGTGTGAAAATGTGACTTAAATGGAAAGAATGTTCAAGGACAAAACGAGATACAAAACCTTCAAGTAAATCCCAGAAGCATTTTTAGCATAAAAAATAGGATCCTGATGTATAATGTTTTACTGGCCCTTTGTGGTAATGACAATGGTTATGTTAATTAAAAATATAATGATGTAATGGTGCAGAACTGGGGCATGAACATATTATAGGATTTGCTTTATATATTAATAACATATAATGAGATATAAAAAATACTAACATATATTTTTCTACCTGCATATATCTGTACCTTCATCCTGATCAAGACTGTGTGGGTTTATAAATTTGCAATGTAAATCTATAAGTGTGCTTGTGTCCCAACTTGAAAGGTTAAACTGTTGTTTAAAATAATCGAGAAAAATTCAAAGTGAAAACATCTAAAAATATACTGTCCATGTAAACCTCACGCAGCTAAACAATACTTAAGTATTTGGCACAATTTAACATTTAAGTAACGCGGTGTACGAATGTTTCATAGGTTAAACCAAAAAAAAATTTTTTTTTAAAAATTAAAAATCAGACAGATTTACACACCTTACGTCAAGGCCTTTTTCACACGGGCGTTAAATTTTTGGATAAACGAACGCGCTCTGAACGTCCTAGACATTTATGTTGCGTTTTGTAGTGG
>JAOVVB010000046.1:30113136-30123590 GCA_028570985.1 Heterobranchus longifilis
TGAATCTTTTTAAACAGTCTTAAAATACTTTTGATAATCAGGGTGTTAGATTTTGCAAGTATAATTCCTTCGCGTGTTTACATTTGCAAATAGTACTTGCCACTCCTACACTGCCACCTCAATTGAACTGGCTATATGATATGGTTATGTGGTTAACCTACCCAAGCACATGAACTGGAAAGGAAAACAGGAAAACCTCTATTATTTATGTGCTGATCTACACAATTAGTCAGGAAACTGAGACACACCTCAGGTTACACACGAGCAGCCTTTTCACTTTAAACGCAGTGCAATGACCGGCACTTTAGGCATTGCAGACTTTCTGTAATAGTGAGTCAGGATCACTATATTTATAGGAGTCCAATAGGAGAGTTACTGCAAATAAAATTGACTATAGACCTACAGCCACTGGCACACATGGGCAAATATGCACAAATGCACATGCACACAGAGATCATTCACTGCCCTACAAGCCTGTGGGCACTGTTTCACTGCATTACCTATAAGACTATGATCAGTGGTATGTTTTCTGGCCAAATGGTGACCAAGGTATAGTTTTGGGGAGGTAGACTTAGCAAGTGCTTTTTAACCCATCTGAATTTTAATCAGCCCTTGTAAGCCTTTGTAAGCCTAAGTCAGCAATACTTGTATTTACCACAAGGTACATGGTAGTATAGTATTATCTTGAATTTCACAGTCAAATCCTACGTATCTGCTTCTCCTTTCACGTAGATTTATTAGATCATTTTAAGACATGCACTACAGAGAAAATACATTTTAGTTATAAAAAAGTGCAGATATATTAGATTTAAAATATATATACAAATCAATATATACAATTTAAAAAAACACTCTCGAGTATGTAGCACTCTTAATAACAAACCTTAACACTCAAAATAATGTTAAAATGCACAACATCTGTTTTCCAAACCAATTTTAATCACAAAATTGTACAGCAGTTTTGAACAGTTATCTAAACTATTTAACCTGGAATTTTTAAAAAATATTCCGGCCCATGATCATTAAGACACATGTCATTTTAACTACACAAGTAGTTAAGTGCTATAATTAAAGCTTCAACAGTCTAAAAGAAGATATATTTCACTGTTAACATCCAAATGCAGCCAATGCTTCCTACAATCATTTGATAAAATGATGTCTGCCTTTCTTATATTCACATTAAAACCATGACAAATTGTGCACGTCTACATCTAGTAGAAACTGTTTTTAGAGCTTAGAATAGTGATTGAAAAATCTCCCATGCAGCGCTCTTGGTCAATGTTTAAAAACGTCCTCTAAAAAGTATGATGAGAATACATTTATAATGGCATCATCTTTATATCTCTCCTCTGGCATGTTTCAAGTAATGTTCATGCAAAGCTGGAAGAAAGGCAAAACAAGCACCACAGTCTGTGCACGCAAGATGCCCAGCTTTGTGCAATGATTTGGACTCCAGAGCAGACCCACTGTGCATTTCCTTAGTTGCCACAGAACTCATGTAAGCACACATAGAGCTTTTTATTTCTTTTGTTCCTAAATGCGTAGGCTTAGAATCTGACGAGAAAAATGGAAAGGTCATATTTTGTGCATAACCGATATCCATTCCCAACTGGGTTTGTGTTTGAACTGAATCTGGAGGGATGGAAGTGAAGTGATGTCCATGAATGAGATCTTGACACGGTTCTGAATTATTTTGATGAGATGTAGAAATGGCAAAGTGGAGGTTGTTTTTGTCAGGTGGATAGTATTGCTCCTTCTTCCGTTGTTTGTGCCTGTTATTGTTTTGGTTATTCAGTCCTTTAGGTGAATGGCAGAGCTGATGATTGAAAAGTAAATCCAAGGTTTTGAAACTGGCAGCACACTTACCGCATTCATAAGGTTTCATCATCGGCTGCACATCAACCACATACGGCATATCTACCTGTGAGTTTTTAAAACAATGTGTTACTCGATGACGCTTTAGGACTATAGCTGTTGAAAAACCTTTGCCGCAGATGTCACATAAATGAGGCATGCTTGACTGATGCCATTCCTGTTGGTGGTTCTTCAAACTCGTGGCATTGGAAAAGGTGTGAGGACAAATGGGGCAGAAATATGCATTAAGCTCTGGATGTTGTTGCAGGTGCTCCATGTATATACTGGCAAAGCGAAAACCCTGACCACATTTTGGACAAAAGAAGCGGCCTCGTCTTTGTTTGTGCAAACGCTGGTGACGCCAAAAGTTGCTCCAGTTTTCTAAGTTTTTCCCGCAGTGGCCACAGGTGAAGCTCTTACCCCGAGCATGACTTAGCATATGGGCCCGCAGTCTTCCGACGTGCCTGAAAAGCCGTCCACACCGTGGACACAAATACTTCCTTGGGTCTGATTTCTGGTCCAGGCTGTTTAACAAAGCTACAATATAGCTTACTTTAAAAGGTTGACAATGGCTGAGATTGCTTTGAGGATCATAAGCAGAGGTGGCCATTACCCTAGGGGGGCAAGCCAGCAGAGATGGGTATTTCTTATGTTTCTGAGGCTGGAAAAAGTCAGACTGTGGTGCTTCTCTCTGCTTATTCTGGTATTCCTGTTTACAAGATTCGACCAAGCTGGGTTTCTGCACTTTTATGGGTGTGGATCCTGTACTTGCAACCTGTGGGCCTTGATCTGTTTTAGGCTCTGTGGTTTTGGTTTCTACCTTGACTGAAGAATGACTATGAGGCTTTGACTTTGCAAGCCACATTGCAAAACAGTGTTTTGTGTGAGTGTCAAGTTCAGAGCGAAGACTGTATTTCTGACCACACCTTCCACAGCTATAACGGTGACTATCTGTGTGTGCTTGCACATGAACATCATACTCATCTCTCGTGCCAAAGCACTTTTTACAAAGGTGACATCTAAAGGTTACAACTCCAGCAATTTCCATATCTTTTAAAGTGGCATGGGTTTGCCTTTTCCCTTCGCAGGTATGACCTTTCAGTGTCCCAATCTGTGAAAATCCTTTCCCACATTTAGAACATAGGAAGGGTTTGACGGACCAGTGTACTCTTTCATGGACTCGAACAGTGCACGCCTGTGTGAATGCTTTGCCACACACTCTGCAAGAGTAGGGTTTTTCACCACTGTGAGTCCGAAGGTGTATTTTAAGCACTGATTTGTAAGGAAAGATCTTTCCACAGATAGTACAAGCAACGGGTTTTCTGCTCCTGTTGAGAGGCTCAGAGCTTTTGTCTGAGCAGTCATTTGTAAAAACTGGAGTCACACTTACTTGGTTCTCTCTCGGTGGTGTCACACTCTTGGGAACATTGGCTTTGTTTTGATATATGCTAGAATTTTGCAAAGTTACACTTTTAGGTGCATTATGGATCTTGGTGTGCGATCTAAGGTTGGAGAGTTGGGCAAAGGCTTTACCACAAATCTGGCAACTGAAAGGCTTCTCTCCTGTGTGGACACGCCGGTGGATTATGTAAGCTGATGCATGATTGAATGGGCGTCCACAGAACTCACATTTAATAACACGCTTCTCCTTGCGTGGACGGCCACGATATGAGGAACTGTCTCTTTCGAGTGGATTATCCGTATTCACTGCATTGCTTTCTTCAGAATGAGATTCAACTACAGTCAAAGGTTTCTGATCGCACTGCTGATCATTGTGCTCCTGCTCATCCCCTGGATGTGGTACAGGTATAGAAGCTAAGCTATTTGAGACGTTATTCTCCTCAGCTGTTTGGTCAGATTGCTCAGATCTCTGAAGGTCCACCAGAGAACCATCGTGTTTGCGATTGCCGTCATTTGTTTTCTCATTAGAATCATGCAGAGGCTTGTCGTTAAGTACCGGCATTTCTGCAGGGTCAGGTACGGATTTTGTCGGAGTGGTATGCTGAATTTCGGGATGATCAGAAGAGTCCTTGTTATTAATGTCCACTGGATCATCATGCTGCCTGTTGTCTTCTGTAGGCATACATGTGTCTTCCATGATTGTGCAGGACTCCTTCACTGTAGGAATTTGCTCAAGTTTATCCACTGTATCCTCATGTGACCTTTTCATTAGTTCAGCACATGACATTCTGCTACGCAGTGTTAAAAGAGAACCAAATACCATGTGCCTTTATAAAAGGTGACACAATATGTCCAACAAATAATCATTGTAAATAAGCTGCTTTTGAGAGAGCGAGTTGTAAAGCTGTTCAAAAAGCCACTGTGTCTTTAACACTGTTTGTTCAGACAAAAAGATATGAGGTGTCATTTTTTTTTTTTTTTTTTTAAAACATACATATATTTATGTTGCCTTATTGGCCAAGCTCTCCAAGCTTGAAATCCTTTGCTTGATGTCTTGTTTTGTCCTTTCATACATGTATGCCAGGAACCTGTAGAAAGATTAAAAACAAGATTTTAAAGAAACATATACCAATAAAATAGAACAGAAAGTACTTTATATAAGCAAGCTTTAAGATTTATTTGCAAAAACAAAATAGAAAAAAATTAAGGAAGGGAACATTCACATCAAATCACTAAAAATAAATTACTTCGGTAAAAGATGTAACAAATTACAACTACACGTAAAAGATTTTTGTACATTCAGTTTTTAATACAATTTGCAGTCCATAACTTTTCTCACTTCTTCTCTGGAGATTTACAGACTAGTAGCAGGTCCTTTCGCTATGTATTCAACTAACCATTTAGTAAAATCTCTAACAAATTCGAAACGGTTAAAATTAGTTACAGATTTTACTAAACAGTTAGTTCAACATGGCATCAATCAGTAATAAATTATTACAGGTTTATCTGTTTACTGTATTTCATTTAATATTTTAGCAGAAAATTAAATATTAATATTTTAATAATTTGGTCCTAAAGACTTCCTTCATGAAACATCTCTCCTCGTTAAAAATGATTAATTTTGAACAAAAAATATTCTCAAAATGAGTTTATTTATTTTTTAAAAATTTGATTCTTCTTCTTATTATTATAATCAACTACTGTATAGATATTGTAGCCCGTCAAAGTTATCTGAGGTTTTGACAATGGATGAAAGTGTAGCACTAACCATTCAACACACATGCAAATCTCATGACTTTGATATGTTTTTTATTTTATTTTCCAAAACCTTCCAATATGGTTTTTATAATTTTCCATGACTTGTCCAGATCTATAAAACGTGATTCCTACATTTCAAGATTTCTTTCAGGATTTTCACTACTGTATGAACCTGGGGTTTTGACTCAGATCTGTTGCTATAGAGAACTTTAAGATTATACTCAGATTATACTCGGCTAATTTGCAAACAAAGCTAACCACACCTAACAAGATTTTTTTTGTTTTTTGGAGAATCACCCTATATCCTAGGTCTCATTGTATGTATGCAGATGAGCAGGGACCAATTCTAGAAAAAGAAATGGCCTACAGCAATGCAGTGCAAAGTAATAATCCATCCACATTTACATGTGTAAAGCAGCAAATGTAAAAATTTAAGTGCAAATAGTAAACTGTTATGCCTGTATTTTGACTGTTTGACACTGAACAAAAAGTTAATTCTGTCATTATTATGTCTATCAATTACGATTCCTCACTAGTGACAACATATGGAGTATGCTCTGGTTTAAAACTAGGTCAGATAAATAACACAGAGTTTAAATCCTATGGCTTTGTTTAATTAGTTCTAGATACTTATCATAAATATAAGAAATACAATGTAAATATTTAATCACAAATATTTATTAATTTAAATACCAAAATGAACATTTAAAACATTTAGAACATTTATTTATTGCAAATGATCCAACTGCAGTACCATTAGGGCCCACCAGTGGGCAGCAGCCTACGCTTTGGCACACACTGACCTAGAAGCAAGCCCAGACTGTTTTCTTGTTATAATACAGTACATTAAGCTGGCAGAATTTGCCTGCTTTAGGCTGGCAAAAAATTTTTTGCAACGGGTTCAAAGATTAACCCTATTAAAGAGCAATGGGATCCAAGTTCTGGAAGCATGTGAAATTATTTTGCAGGCATTTTTCACATTGCAGGCGTAAATCAAAGCTAAAAACTAAAGTTAGAATATTAGAGTCTGCAAGCCAGGCAGTATATGTATGTATTGTTATGTACGCACTGATAGAAGCTGGCCTGCTGTTGCTTGGATACAATTCTGTTAGCTTAATACAACCATTCCCAAGTTATGATTACCTTCAAAATCCATAAATGAAAACAGCTATTTCGGTAGGTGAAGGATAATAACAGTTGTTTTGTTTCCCAATGCAACATTGATCCTTACAATATGAGCACTTATATAATATATAAATATATAATTAGTTCAACATCTTACACATCCATTTCTTTCAAAACATACTCATAATATTACCAAAACAAAACATACTTGTACTTTTAATGTATAAAATAGGAATGTCCAGATGGGTCCAGACTCAGCAAAAATGACCAAATGGAAAAAACAGGCAAAGTCTTTTTTTCCAGTATTCGAATGTCCAGTTCTGGTCAGCCTCTGACCACTGTAGTCTCACAGGACTATTCTTGGCTGATATGGAACATGTTGTGGCCGTCTGCTGTTTCAGAACCGCATGGGATTACAGTGTTTTTTTAGTTACTATGGGATGATTTCATGTTAACTCAACTAGCCGCAGACGACTTTTCCATCACTCAGTCGCAAATCTTTTTCCTATCATTTGCTAGCACTTACAAGTCTTTGTACGTCATAATGGAAAAAGTCTTTTAAAAAAAAGGGAGCTTTGCATATATGATAGCTAGCCCGGGCCAAGTTTTCTTTATTTTTATTGGCTGCCATTTTGTTTTGGCTGTGAGTTGACTAAAAAAAAAGAGGTTTTTAGTTCTCATAACAAAAGTCAGTGCTGTAAATAAACCAACACTTTTAATGACTGTAACTAAGCACATTATACTATTTAAATACAATCATAGGAACTACATAAGCCTTAATTAAACAGTTGCAGAAATACTTAATGAACTAATGTACAGTGAAGTAGCTCTAATAACACATTGTTTCAACGTCTTGAGATAAACACCCTTTCATGTTTTGCAAGCAAAGACATTCACAGCTTTTTCTGATTGGGGCCATAAAAATGTTTTGCTGCCCTGCATTATGAAGGAGATTAAGGCTTGTACAGTACTAAAAACTAGCCAAAAACTTGACACATGTTATAAGATAACGTTGCAAACACGACATTTTCTGACAGACATTTAAAACTTAATAGCCTTTGAGATGGAGGAATTTTCCCTATTCTGAAGATTGATGTGAACATTAACTGAAGCTCTTGACATTTATTTATGAACAAGATAGATAATAGCATTATTGTACAGTTGTACCTGGGTTGCCAAGTAAGGATAATGACTCCAGGGGTACGTTCAAATTTTAAGGATAAATGTTAATGGCTTCATCAATGTTGGAGTCACAAAATGTTAGGCTATATCTTGTGGCACCCCTGGGAATGCCTGATCATTTTAACTCAGAATGTCACAAAAGGGCAAACAGTAATAAGTTTTAATAGGAGAACAATGACAGAACTGTTACCCCTGTACAACTCAAATTCTGGCTTTTAAGCTGTTTTTAAACTGTGTCTTAAGACAATTTAAATGATCAGATTACACAATCGAGCCCCGCACCAGATGTTAAAAAAAGCTAGAAAAGTAGCCTATCTGAATAATTATTCTACTCAATTTTGTATTTCATACAGATAAAACACTTCAACGGCACTAATTTATCCATATACTGTTGTTTGGCATCCATCAGGAGTGCGCTGTAATACATCCTTTTCTCCTCACCTTCATCTTCAAGCATAAATCATTTAAAGCGCTCACTGCATGTTGAACTGGTTTGTGAGTCATACTTAATTAACCTCATTATTATTATTACTGTTATTCGTAGTAGTACTAGTAGGATTTGCACCCAATGTGACAATTCCACTGTTTTAATTATTTTAATTAATCTTCTGGCTGGATGTGAATTCTTTCCTCATGAGTATGTTACACTGTTATTGTCAGCAATTATTTGTGCTAGATTATAAATTACTATTCTATTTTAGAAAGCTGGCAAGGTAATGTAATTTTTGATCATTGCTTTTATCTATACTGTTTATGTTTGTAATTTTAGCAGTACAGATTCTAATGAAGCCCACCATTTATTTTTTATATAAGTTTACTGTAGTGAAAACCTTTCTGCTATGACTTTCTGCTAGGACAGAACATGAATAAAACCGTGGAAAATAGTGCCTCATGCATTTCACATTTCTATCAAAAGTTCATCAGAGTGCAAAGAACAAAAAAGCTTGTTCTGACTCAGTTTTATCCTATATTGTATGTCTCGCCTGACTATTTCACTTTATTGGCATGTGAGAATTATTAAACTTGAGTGCTTTTACAGTATGTTGCACACCTCCTGGGACTTTACACAATGCTCATTTTCACACAAATGAGGACAAACTGCACTCAACTGTATTTTATACTGTAAAATATATACACTTAATACCTCATACACTTCTATTTTATTTGCAACCTTGTACATATTTTTCTTTTATTTCCTATTATTATTTCTCTATTTGAACATTCTTTTTTATTATTAATTGTACTTGCTAGCTCAATTAATTCTTGCAGACAATAAGCATTTCACTGCATATCATACTGTATGGCTGTGTACGTCTCATCTCATCGTCTATACCGCTTTATCCTGCATACAAGGTCACATGGGGGCATGAGTCTCTTAGGGCATGAGTCGGGGTACACCCTGCATGAGGTGCCAATACACTGCAGAACACACATACACACAGTCACACGCTTATTCACACACAATTTGGGAACGCCAAATAGCCTAACCTGCATGTCTTTGGACTGTGGGAGGGAACCAGAGTCCCAGGAGAAAACCCACCAAGCACGGGGAGAACATGCAAACTCTATGCACACAGACCCAATGCGGGAATCAAACCCAGACCCTGGAGGCGCAAGGCGCTGACCACTACACCACCATACCGCCGGCTGTTTATGTGACAAATTAAATTTTAATCTGATCACTTTCTTCAAGCTAGAAGAAGTAACATGCAGTGATCCTCATACAAAGATCTAACACGGATATGCACACAGTGTAGCAGAGACCAAACGTTTTGAAAAGGTTAAGGATGTGTGTACATTAGGACTAACCTAGGTACTGTATAACTCAGCAGCATGTTTGGAGAAATTAAAAAAAAAAAAAAAAAACTTTCAGGAAACATTTTTCTTTCCCCTGGTACATCAGTTCAGTGTCTGGTTGGATGTTAGATCAGAGTTCAGGTGGTTGATGTAACTGTGGTGGTTCATTTTCTACAGAAATAACAGGATAATGAGATAATCAGATTGACGTGTTATGCGTGTAACAGTGCAGCATGCATGTGTGAAAGCTAAATGTTTGCACGGTCGGTCGCGGAGGCTTTTATCGCTCTGGATGTCGATGCTGCTCACACGTTCATCCAACATCCCGCGCATGCACTCACACATTCTCACTATTTATATGTGTTAAAACAGTTTTTTTCTTTTTTTGAGAGAGAGAGTTTTTTTCTCTGTTTACTCGACGTGACAAATCGCGACTTACTGGAGGCGCTATTGCATCCGGCACGCGCACAATCGCCGAGGGTCCTCGGGGATCATTTAATTAGAAAACACCAAAGTCCGCGCCTGCAGTACTCCTCCTGGAAATGCTCTGTTTGTGACACCGAGACGCGTTTACTCTTACTCTTCTGCAATGTCGGCAAAGTGCATACAAGTCACTAACACTGCATTTTCAACGTATAATCGTATTTATGCGCCCGGTAGACCTGCGAAGAACACTAGCCAGTTTTACACGACGGCCACCGGAAGTCGCTTTTTTTTTTTTTTTTTTAGAATAAAAGACTCAATCGGGGAACAATAAATTTGACTAGATTTACCTATCCTTTAGATAAGTAGCCTCGTAATTACTAACTGTATACCATTCTCACAATGTACTCTCACTCTCCCAGCAGTGACAAGGGTATAATTGTTCACAGCACAGTAGTGTCATTGACATTACACTGGCATGGTCGTGTGTGTCTGTGGGTGTGTATGTGGTAATGGTCTATGTGTAGGCAGGGCACAGCCATTGATGCTGGGATTTTAGAAAAATGTCACTACTGTTTTCAAAAATCACCAGACAAGTATTCAAGAATTACACATAACCTCTGATCAGAAACTGAACAGTACTATAGTGTCAAACTCAGGTCCTGTGCTTACTTTAGTCCTACAGAGATGTGTGTTTCCCTGCGTTTAACAAACCACACTTACCTGGTTCATACAATGAATTGGGTTAAATGTCTCAGTACAGTAGATGTCTAACCTCTGCAGACCCGTGGCCCTCCTGGACTGGAGTCTGAGACCAGACGATGAACAAAATTTTTAATATTATATATACAGTGGTGTGAAAAACTATTTGCCCCCTTCCTGATTTCTTATTCTTTTGCATGTTTGTCACACAA